>JACEFZ010027855.1:0-117500 GCA_014155875.1 Cepaea nemoralis | reverse complement strand
GGTGATAGTGATTAGAGTTAGGGGGCTCGAGCTTTTATTTCAGGCACGCAGCAGGAAACGACTTGGCAGACTGTCTTTGTTAAAGTATAGCTGTACGCCATTCTTTTCCGCCTGAACGCTATCAGAAGAGGCCTGTTCTGAGACCTTGAATCCTTCTAGAATTACGAGCTATTCAGTCTCGTCTTCTCCAGTGGCTTATCTTTCTCTCTATAGAAAGTCTATCCGCAGTAATATGGTATATTCTCTATCATCGTAGCTGATGCTACGCTACATCTAGGATAGACACAGGCGGATGGGATGGCATTACACTCTACAAGCTGAGAAAGACGCTCCAACACCCTCCTACAACCCTGACAGAAACAGAGAAAGTAGGCTGAATATTGCTTGGCCGCTATGTTGGGTCTATGTGACATAAGGTGAAACTTAAAGACTCCACAACACACACGCGCCCAAGCGCGCGCGCACACACACACACACACACACACACACACACACACACACACACACACACAGAGCGAGAGAGAGAGCGAGAGACTGACTACAAGTCTGCTACAAGTAGTTTGTTGTGGATATCGCTTTAACGGTCTGGTTGCCTGGCAAAGACCTGTGAAGGTAACAGTAACATACCCTTTTTCACGCCTTGACATGTATGTGGCATATAACGCCTATAACTTCGGCCGCTGTAACTTCCCAGAACACTTCCTGACCACAATGTTAAGTTAGGTGGATCTCAGAGCCTAGGCCAGTATTAAAAAAATACAAATCCTCGTCTCTCGGGATTAAAACACGTGATCACTAGGGCCGGAGGCAAGCATGCATCCTCGACTCCTTGATCTGTGTAGGAGTACCCTTAAAGTCAGAATCTAAGCTTAGAATTTGAACCAGTTCAGTTAACCATAGACAGTTTTATTCTAAAGATCTGTCTATTCGCTTGGGAAAATGTTTATATTGAAGCCTGGCTTTTAATAAAGGCGCTCTATTTAATAATCTTTAGAAATATTTAAAACTAATGGTGGCCATTCAAAGACTCAAGAGCTCTTCAAATGTTTGTTGAACATGAAAGGTTTGAGATCGAGGTTGTTGCTAACGCAGTGACGTGAATGATTGACAAGCTGTGTGCATGACAACAAACATCAACTATATATACGCCTATCAACACGGCACAAATGATATATATATATATATATATATATATATATATATATATATATATATATATATATATATATATATATACGTCATGGATCAATTCGTGTGTTAACTCCCTTCCGTGACTCGAGACTGTTAAGAATCTTCTCACGCTGTCTTCCTCTGTCTCTCTTACTAAATAATAATAATAATAATAATAATAATAATAATAATAATAATAATAATAATAATAATAATAATAATAATAATAATAATAACAAATCCCTTGTTTAACAGCCAGTCCCCTTTTGGAAGACCAGTATAATATAACAATTGCCACATACTTCATTAATTTTAGTGAGTCATGTAGTAGTGATATTTGCTTTTTCCCCATGCCTTTATATCTTTTATATTGTTGTTCTCAGTTAGCCTCGAATGATGTGTGGATGAAATAAAGTATGAAAGAGAGTGATGGAAGGGCAGAATGTTAGACGGGCCTGCGTGTCCAATTCTTAACTCTTTGAAAATAAATTTTGTTTCGTTCGTTCATTTTATTTCCGCAAATCTTCCGGTAGACCAAGAAGACGGTGGAGAGATAATACATATACAGACTTACAAGCACTTGGAATCAACGACTGGCAAGAGAGGGCCCACCAGAGAGACGAATGGAGACGGATTGTATCTGCAGCAAAGAACCTCAATGGCTCGGAACGCTGAAGAAGAAGAAGAAGAAGAAGAAGAAGAAGAAGAAGAAGAAGAAGAAGAAGAAGAAGAAGAAGAAGAAGAAGAAGAAGAAGAAGAAGAAGAAGAAGAAGAAATCTTCCGGTTGTCACAATATGGTTCAGTTTTTGTCTTCTCATAACGTACGATGACTGCCTCTTTCTGATATTTGTGATATATTGTCTTTGCAACTCAGCTTCCCTTAAAACGTACTGATTGCTCATTTTGGCTGTCCAATTAATTTTCAGCAATTTTCTATAAAACCACATCTCCAAGGCTTCCAAGGATGTTTTCGCCTGTTTACTAATTGTCCAGGATTCGCATCAGTATGTTAAAATAATGGCGAGGGTCCACCAATACTTGCAGCGGAAGTTGAAGATGCACGACATCTCATAAAGACAGGAGCAAGCTTCGTACCGAGTGGCTTGCTTCGCTTCGGAAGTCACGGGTGGCAAGCATCGTCTGGATATTTTCTCCGGGGCATGCTGGTGTGTTGGGGAATGAACAGGCAGACAGATAGGCTGGCTCTGTAAAACTTGGTGGAGTATTGATGCATGATAAGGCAGACGTGGTTGCGCCCTTGTGGGAGCACGTGTACACCTCGGAGGAGCAAATGGATCACCATGGTCTGGCAAGAATGCGACAGCGTGGAGTGACGAGGGGATCTGGCCGAGGCTCGACGCTTAGAGGAAAGGCGAGACGCACATATAATCAGATTGCTACTGGTACTATTGGGGTTGGAACTCTTCGCTGGCTTCTGAGGATGGGGACGGAGCGCTTATGGGAATGCCCCGAATGCTGTGATGTCGGTTCCTAAATCAATCAATCAATCAATCAATCAATCAATCAATCAATCACAAAGAAAGGAAAGGCACACATCCGGACATTACATTGGAGGAAATTGAAGCTCAAGGTGATTTTGGAATCGAAATATTGACAAAATTTCTAAATGACATCTACACTAATGGATACATTCCTTTTGACATATTAAATCCATCTTTATAGCGCTGCCAAAGAAACCAGACGCTTTATAACGTGAAGCGCATGATCTGTACAAGGGTCATTTCATTTATTTTTTACTTATTCTTGTCTAAGGAACCGGTGGTAGCATAGTGGCTAGCCATGAATTGGCAACCGAAAATTACATGAGAGTAAAGGCGGCGGAGCGATTTTGACTTGATGGCTATTCGACTGCCGACGGCTCTAAAACTATTGCGGTGGCACCATATACTCAAACGTCTTAAGGCGTGAAACTTGATCATTTACTTCGTTTTGTTTTACTATTTTGAGCATCGTTACCGATCCGTAGACAACTTCTCTCAGGATCACCTGTTTGTGACGGTTGTGACTACTTTGTTGAGTTAACAGATACAGTGTCAAACAAAAAGTCAGTTTGGACCAAACACAAATAGATTGCGGAAAATGTGAAGTAGGGGTGTGTCACAGCTAGGACTTAGAGTTGTTTATATGGTAGCAGACATGTTGTATTATGTATCAAATTAAAGGGGGTTGCATAAGGAAAACTACTGTATATAAGCCCGTGCAGATACGGGAAGTCGCTTGAGACGATAAATCATCACATGGCACTAAAACAGTTCAGTCCAGAAACATTTTACACACCCTTACAGTGTATCTAGATTATGGTGTAGACACTGATTTTATAGACCAACTAGCTGACCCGGCCCGGCTTCGCCCAGTCCTTTTTGGGGAGCATCTCATTTAATTCATATAAGTAGTCATATAAGTTCCCGTTCCCGTTACCGACTGTCTGTCTGTCTGTCTGTCTGTCTGTCTGTCTGTCTGTCTGTCTGTCTATCTGTCTGTCTGTCTGACCCGGCCCAGCCCATGGTGGAGAGCATCTCATTTAAATTATATAAGTAGTCATATAAGATCCCGTTCCCGACTATCTGTCTGACTGTCTGTCTGTCTTGGGTAAATGTAGGAGGGAGGAGGAAGAGGGAGGTGGAGGAGGGAAGAGGAGGGAGGAGACAGGAGGAGTAGGGAGGAATAGGAGGGAGGAGGAGGGATTAGGAGGAGGGAGGAGTAGGGTGGAGGCGGAGGCGAGGAGGAGGGAGGAGGAAGAGGGAGGAGGAGGGAGAAGGAGGGAGGAGGAGAACGCAGGAGGAGAAGGGAGCAGGAGGAGGAGAGGGAGAGGGAGGAGAAGGGAGGAGGAGGAGAGAGTAGGAGGAGGGAGGAGGCGGAGGGAGAAGGAAGAGGGAGGAGAAGGAGGGGGAGAAGGAGGAGGGGAGGAGGAGGAGGGAGGAGGAGGAATGTGAAGGGAGGAGGAGGGAGGAGGTAGAGGGAGGAGGAGGGAGGCGGAGAGAGGAGGAGGAGGGAGGAGGAGTAAGAGGGAGGAGGAGGAATGTGAAGGGAGGAGGAGGGAGGAGGTAGAGGGAGGAGGAGGTAGAGGGAGGAGGAGGGAGGAGGAGGAGGGAGGAGGCGGAGAGGAAGGAGAAGGGGGAGGAGGGAGGAGGAGGGAGGAGGAAGAAGGAGGAGGAGGGAGGAGGAGTGATGAGGAGGAGGGAGGAGGGAGGAGGAGGGAGGAGGAGAAGGGATGAGGAGGAGGGAGGAGGAGGAAGAGGGAGGAGGAGGAATGTGAAGGGAGGAGGAGGGAGGAGGTAGAGGGAGGAGGAGGAGGGAGGAGGAGGAGTGTGGAGGAGGAGAGGAAGGAGGAGGGGGAGGAGGGAGAAGGAGGAGGGAGGAAGAAGGAGGAGGAGAGAGAAGGAGGGATGAGGAGGAGGAGGGAGGAGGAGGAAGAGGGAGGAGGAGGAATGTGAAGGGAGGAGGAGGTAGAGGGAGGAGGAGGAGGGAGGAGGAGAAGAGATGAGGAGGAGGGAGGAGGAGGAAGAGGGAGGAGGAGGAATGTGAAGGGAGGAGGAGGAATGTGAAGGGAGGAGGAGGGAGGAGGTAGAGGGAGGAGGAGGAGGGAGGAGGAGGAGTGAGGAGGAGGAGAGGGAGGGGGAGGAAGGAGGAGGGGGAGGATGGAGGAGGAGGGAGGAAGAAGGAGGAGGGAGGAGGAGGGAGGAGGAGGAAGAGGGAGGAGGAGGAATGTGAAGGGAGGAGGAGGGATAGGGAGGAGGGGGAGGGGAAGAGGAAGAGGGTAGGAGGAAGAGTGGAGAGGAGGAGGGAGGAGGTAGAGGGAGGAGGAGGAGGGAGGAAAAGGGAGGAGGAGAGAGGAGGTAGGAGGAGGAGGAAGAGGGTGGAGGAGGGAGGAGAAGGAAGGAGGAGGAAGAGGGAGGAGGAGGATGGAGGAGGGAGAGGGAGGAAGAGGGAGGTGGAGGAAGGAGGAGGAAGAGGAAGGAGGAGGAGAGGGAGGAGGAGGATGGAGGAGGGAGAGGGAGGAGGGGAAGAGGGTAGGAGGAGGAGGAGGGGAGAGGAGGAGAAGAAGGGAGAAGGAGGGAGGAGGAGAAGGAGGAGGAGGGAGGAGGAGGGGAGGGGAGGAGGCAGAGGGAGAAGAAGGAAGGAGGAGGAGGAAGGAGGGAGAGGAAAGAGGGAGAATGAGGAGGGGAGGAAGGAAAGGGAGGTGGAAGAGGAGGAGGAGGGAGGAGGAAAGAGGTAGGGGGAGGAGGAGGTAGAGGGAGGAGGAGGAGGAAGGAAAGGGAGGAGGAAGAGGAGGAGAAGGGAGGAGGAGGGTGGAGGGAGGAGGAGGAGGTAGAGGGAGGAGGAGGGAGGAGGTAGGAGGAGGAAGAGGGAAGAGGGAGAAGAAGGGAGAAGGAGGAGGAAGGATGATGAGGGAGAAGGAGGCAGGAGGAGGAGGAGTGAGGCAGGATGAGGAGGAGGGATGAGGAGGGAGAGGGAGGAGGAGGGAAGATGAGGGAGGAGGGGGAGGAGGCGGAGGGAGTAGGAGGGAGGAGGATGGAGGAGGAGGGGAGAGGAAGAGGGAGAAGGAAGAGGGAGAAGGAGGAGGGAGGAGGAGGGAGAGGGAGGAGGAGGGTGGAGGGAGGAGGTAGATGGAGGAGGAGGGAGGAGAAGAGAGGAGGAGAGAGTTCGCCATTCCGAATTCATACTCGTCTAGTTCTTCCCTTCTACACGACTGCAGATAACTTCCTTACACATAAAAAGATGAATTGTTATTGATATTGCCGTGGCATGGAGGAATATCAGCAGCAGAGTTGATTAAAAAAAACAAAGACTGAGATCTACAGAGAGCCATGAACGCCTACGCCAGCCGGCACGGCACTTGATGATGATGATTGCCGTGTGACGATTCTGTGTAGTCACGTCATTTTCTTCCCTTTCCCTAGCGTTTTGGTTCGGGGATTCTTTCATCATCATCATCATATATTTACGTACGTATTTTGGGAGGGGGAGGAGGGAGGAGGAGGAAGAAGAAAAAAAACTATGACAGTTGACAGCTCTGGAATGAAAGGAAGGCGTGTAGAAAATTTCATCTCAATCGGATGGGCCGTTCGCGAACAAATAAAGGACATACATATTTACATACATACATATATACATACACATATACATACACTTTGTTTAATAGATATAGATGTCACACCGGACGCCTTCTCTTCCCAAGACATTCTCAGGTACCCAATTTAGGCTGGTTCTACCTGGGAGCCCAGGTCTAGTTTACAAAGCTGCCTCCATGCGAATTCGAATCCATGATCACGGAGCCTGCAGGCAAGATTGCCAGCCACAACGCTCCAATGGCTCCCAACATGGGCAAGCACAAGCGCATCTGTTGACAGGCTCCAGGGCCATTGGTAACATGAGGATTGTCCGATGGTTTCTAGTAGTAAATGTTACATCTTCTTGTTCTTCTTGATCTTGTTCTTCTTTTTCTTCTTCTCTTCCTCCTACTCCTCCTCCGTCTCTCTCTCTGTCTCTCTCTCTCTCTCTCTCTCTCTCTCTCTCTCTCTCTTTCTCTCTCTCTGGATGTGGTTGCGCTCATATGTAGTGTCTGTCTGTCTGCCTGCCTGCCTGCTTGTCTGTCTGTCTGTCTGTCTGTCTGCTTGCCTGCCTGCCTGCCTGCCTGTCTGTCTGTCTGCCTGCCCGTCTGTCTGTCTAACTACCTATCTTTACATCTGTCTGCCTGCCTGCCTGCCTACTTGCCTGCCTGCCTGTCTGTCTTCTGTCTGTATGTCTTTCTGTCTGTCTGTCTGTCTGTCTGTCAGTCAGTCAGTCAGTCTGTCTGTCTGTCTGTCTGTCTGTCTGTCTGTCTGTCTGTCTGTCTGTCTCTGTCTGTCTGCCTGCCCGTCTGTCTGTCTGTCTAACTACCTATCTATACGTCTGTCTGCATGCCTGTCTATCTGTCCGATTGTCTTCTCACTGTTTATGTATGTATCCCACTGGGTGTGTTTATTCTTATCTGTAATTTGGACAGCAGCATATTTCTCCACACACTTTAATTTACAGTTCACACCGTGTTCGTATTCCCACATTTAGTTGGCCCAATATCTCAGTATCTACAATTTCTCTTATCTTCCTCGTGTGGGCATTAGTCCATTTGCACACCATCTGTGTGTTTTCAAAGTGTAGTTTACATGAGGCAACGATCATCTATATCTCTTGAACAAGCCAGATTTTTCCCCATTAATGTCAAGAACCTGATGAACAGTATAGCAATTGTTATCGAAACGTAGCTTCTTGTTGTTATAGATTCAGCGGCGTCTGGGCTTCTGTCATTTGGACAAGCACTATAAGCCAGAGACAGGGAACCACCGGCTTGCGGGTCGTACAGTGCTCGTGATATCATTTAGCGTGGGCCTTTTAAAGCAACCGCAGGCGGGACTCCAGATTTCATCAATCTAGGAGCTTTATAAACAATCATCAGTAAATCTAGTATTAACATCATCAATACCAGCTAGCATCACACACCTGACCAAAGAGAAGCCGTTCCAGCCATCACATTAGGAGTAAGTTAATTAAATGTTTGACTAAATATAGCATGCATGCGTGCGCACACATCCACACACGAATTTACATTTATAATGACCTCGAATGATGTTATAAATATATAAATGACCCTCGACAGAAAAAAAAAAAGGTTTCCCATTCTTGTCATACGTAATACTAGCAAGCAATCATGAAAACGTACCCAACATGAAATGTACTTATTGTGGCTGAATGGGCCAGAATTGCTCATATACAAAGAAAACATCGCACGCCTATAGTATTCAAAAACATTCGCAGCTTGAGTGCACACATGAAATGAGAGGCTTATGAAAAGAAGGTAGTTTGCCGCTGCTTTCCTTTTTGGCAGTGACTATACTTAGTCAGTAATGTTAGCCATTGTTTCTATAAAGAGATCCTCTGCGTACCATGGTGTTTTATACCTTCACTCGCTTTGAACTCAATCGTAGGCTATACTCTTGCTGGTACTTCTAATGCACTGGACTGGTTTTTGCGTGTGGATTAGCTTTCCCTATTATGCGTGTCTCTCGTCAGCAGAGGAATTCATTCCGACTTCAGAGGTACTTGTAATTTACGTCCCCAAGTCAGTCAGAGACGAGAAGTCAACTCTTTAGTCCAACTGACCGCTGTAGGGGCTGAACCCACCATCTCAGCATCAGTTAACCGGAAGTTTATGAGCGAGCGCTTTTATTCATTCGACCATGCTGACTTCCTGCGTATCATGGTGAAACTTGAGACCATAATCAACAACTATCTGTCGACTGCTCTCATGCGCCATCCACCTACTGCTAACCCTGGTGAAACTTGAGACCATAACCAGCAACTCTGTCGGCTGCTCTCATGCGCCATTCACCTACTACTAACCATCGTGAAACTTGAGACCATAACCAACAACTATCTGTCGGCTGCTCTCATGCGCCATCCACCTCCTGCTTATTCGTTTCACGTTACCCTGGTCGTGGGGGCGGGGGGGGGGGGGGGGGTTCTAAACATGTACTCCATCTTGCTTAAACGTTTCCCGTAGGCTAGCAGAGGAAAGGAGGCACATTACTTCTTCTTTGATAAGCTATACCCTACCCAGCCACCCAAATATTATTGTTGTTATCACGAGGTAAACAAGTATTTCCTGGTTTGATAATCTCATACCGGTCCGCGACAACGACTGTACCTCTCTATCACCAGGCAACAAAGCTGTGGATTATTTGTTTTCAACAGAATTTCACGGCAACGTATGTACGTATCATTTAACACAGCAGGCGTCAATTTTAAAACGACACTTCAAAAGATAAGGGTGTAAATTCCTTTTCAAACTTGCGTATTTAAAGTCAAGCGAAGTATTCAGTACAGTTTTAACAACTACACCTGTTATTGCACTTTCTATTAGTATTACGTCGAGTGGAGTAACAGTTAAACGAGTTTTGTTTCGTTTATTCATTCATTGTACGCATTGATATATTTATTTCTGCTTGTTAGGAAGATGATCAGTGAGTTGGATTTCGTCAACAGAGACCCGAACAACATCAACGACCATCTGTTTGTAAGAACACTGTGACGCGCAAGCAGTTTTATCTTAACGAAAATTCCAAATATATCCTTGGCTAAATATGTACTGTTTCTTTGCATTAGGAATAAAATGTATAGGATGCTTTATCATCGTCATATAGTAGGTCGTTTGCAAACGGTCGCTCTCCTCACGGCCCGCCAAAATGTTTCTCCATTTGTTGCCATTTCTCCTGCAGCCTCACGTCCAATAATTCTGCAATATCCCGTGTCCATCTTCAGTGCTGCTCTCCACTCCTGTACCGTTTCCAGGAAGCTTGCTTCCACCACTGTTCTTGCAAGACTACTGTGACGCTTAATATAACCATTTCTACTTTAGTTTCCGAGACATAATGTGTATGGGCCAGTTTTCTCCGATGTTAAGCTCTTTTAGAATTTCAACATTGTGCTGATCTTTGTTTACGATATTCTATTAATTGTTCTGTAACATTTAAGTTCAAAATCACCAGTTTTCTTCCTTAGTGATTGAGAGATGTTTCATGACTCACGTCCATATGTTGCCATAGAAAAGATGCATCTTCTCTAAAATTATACTTTAAATTATTTGCTGAGGTTTTGCCGTAGGTCATTAATATTGTTTAATCTCTGCACTGCTGGGCCAGTATTGTTGTTAATTATGGGGTCAAGAAATTCACATTTTGTAACATTTTCAATGTTCCAAATTGCTGTTATATAGCCTGTGGCGCAGAGTTGGGGTGAGCGCCCAACCTTACAAAAACCCCATATCTTGTGCATGCATCACATCTTGCAGCAGAAAGTACAACTCCTGACCGTCTTGTGTCGGTACTGTTTTAACTCTCAGGAGAAGGAGCGGTGGCGAGTCTCTGATACCGTAAAAAAAAAAAAAAAACAGGATGCTCTGGATATGTATGCACGTGCTTACACGCGTATACATGTGTGTACGCGCATACATATCTAAACTCCAGTTAGACCACAGTCTACTCCAGCAAAGGAAAGATGCTGAAAACATAGTCACCCAGCCAGGAGGCTCACCAAAGAAATCAGGATGCCATGCTATTACGTGATTATATATGTGTGTGTGTGTGTGTGTGTGTGTGCGCGCGCGCGCGTGTGCTTGTGTGTGTGTAAGATTTTCAGTCCCTTAATTGTTGATTATGATCTTGTGTTGGGATATAGTTATGTCCTTAGACATTATTTTTGCTTTTTTAGTTTCAGAAAAAAATTATTTTGATTTTCACAGTTTATTTTGACAGACTGGGTCAGCACTTCTAATTATTTAGCATTATTTGACAGGAGGCCAGTGTCATCTGCATATCCAAGTTCTGGAATTGATTTCTACCAATTACAAATTAATCAAAATTGTCTTTAGACATCATTTTTGACGTGTCTCATTACTTTGAATAACGAAGACACAAACAATAGATTGCACGATTTATTGCCTGGCATATTTCGCTGCATCTCGTTAGGTTTTTACTGCAGAATTCACACAACATAAAGTGAAATAACTAGATAACTCCTTCAAGCTGAAATATGCACATGGTGACATGTTCGCACAGTAATGTCGATTGTCTACCACGATAATTTTAAACTGACTCACTTGTCATTCTGCTTGCACAAAGCCGGTTTATGTAGGTTAATCATTATGGCTTCTGCAAACTTTAACAAGCAACTACTTTGTGTGTTGAACAACACACGGAAGGAGTTTCTCATTACGTTTCTGCGTATGTGTTGCATACATTTGGGCAGAGAATGCAGCCCTGACTTATTCCCATTTGCACCTCAAACCAAATTAATGTTTCACCGGCTACTCTGACGGTTGCTTGCTCGTGATTTAATGATTAAATTTAATGGGTACAATGTGCTGAAACCCCATATCACTAATGCTATTCTACAATATCTGACGTTGAACAACGTCGAAGGCCATACTGTAGTCTGTGAAGCAAGCATGAAGATCAACATTGTACTGAAAGATGGTTCTCATGCTGAAGATAGGGTTGCTGATTATCATCCTTGTCAACAACCTGCCTGTACTTCACATAATTAATATTCCAACTTACTTTCAATTATCTTCGTGATGATTTAGGAACTTACCTCCCAATAATATCACTGAGAAATATTTTTACTCATTTTATTTAAAAAGTAAGTTAACCCGTTTCATTAATATTAAAATGATGTTTTTAAGTCCGCCAGTTCCCATGCTATACATTGGGAACTGGAAGTAAAACGAGAAAGAGAAGTACATTCACAGATATTGAGATAGGTATTGAGAAATAAAGATTAGAGGATACAATAGACAATTTAAAAATAGAAAGATATAGTTTGGCCACACTGAGTTTCGAACCTGCCACCTCCAGTTGACGACAGACTAAAGGAACGACAGATAGCTACCCCTACAAAAAGAGGTCTTCATTAGACAGGTCTTTCATCTACCTATCCTGGATGGATTGAGACAGTGGCATGCAGGAATATCAGCAGCAGAGTTGACCCAGAACACCAAAGACAGAGATATGTGGAGAGACATGAACGCCTACGCCAGCTGGTATGGCACTTGATCATCATCATCATCTAGCTGAACCCACAGCTATGGAATGAGGACATAATGTTTTCCCAGCCATTTAAATAGCACCGCGGGTCTCAATAATTTATGTTAACCAGAAATTGGCTTTTTAAAAGTAACACATAAATACATCGGGGCCGTTAAATCGGTCTGGTATAATACAAACATGCATACAGGAGACATGATTGGTTAGTTCCTTTGACCTGCGTGGCCAATGTCTCTTCCCCCTCCTACTCCCCCCTCTCAGCTTAAAATGGGCACGTGGAAATATCCTGGGAAGTAAATACGCTTGACGAGATATTGACCACATCACGCATTGAGTGCCGATTGGCGTATACAGATATGAGGCTAGACTCATATACTCAATACGTCTTGCTTGCTTGCGTTTGCTGGCTGTGAACTCCAGCGTGAAGTCTTGTATGTCTGCCGAAGACATCCTGTTGTCCAACATCAGTGTGCTGTCATACGGGACTGAGGTTTGCGTGAGTATCCAGTGTCCCATGTCTGGCTTATTGGTGTGCAGACTGGTGGTTCCTCGCCTTGCAGGCAGATACTCGCCGACTTCGGAAGAATCAGCGATCCTACTACGTTAGCCAGAACTCCGAAGGGTCCTGTTGCCCAGGACGCACGACTAGGACGTGTTAGTAGGTCTTGGCCAGTATAGAACCTGGCCCAGGTGCCTTGGAAACACCCCTGCGTCCCTACTCAATACGTCTGATTGTGTGTAAAAGGGCAATTTACTTATGTGTACAAGGCCGAGAGAGGGATGGAGAAACGCCATCGCACAACGCCTGGGCTTGGATTCAGAGATATCATGCTGCAGGTGCAACACATGTTCTCTGAATCCAAGTCCAGGCTTTAGATCCAATCCACATACTTTCGTCTGTAAAGACGGCAAGATGCCACAACTACAGGCAACTACTTAACGTAAACTTGCCAAAAAATCACAAACAGCCAAAAAATTCTAGGGTTGACTGTGACGTCCTGTAAAAGGATATGCAATTATCTTTTCACAGGCAATAATTACGTCAAAGAAACAATTGTGTTCTTTGACAGTAGGAACTCGCTGACTATATGTCCAGCAATATACAATAAGTGGGGAGCCGGGTCAGCGAGCGACTAGACTCTTTACCTGCTCTAACGGTTCTATTTGGACAGAAGGACGGTATATTGCGGTATTGAGAAACTTGTGTCATCGTGGTATTTGATTTGTTTCGTGGTATCTTCTGCGATTTCAAAACGTACTTTATATTAAACTTACTTTATATTAAATCAGTCTTACCTACAGCTTACTTTATATAAAATCAAGCCTGCGGGGTGGATCATAAACATGGTGACGGAATAAAACTATTACTAATAAGCTACAGTCATTAACTTGTACCTGCACAGAATAGAACTAAAGTGATATGACAGAATAACAAATGTGGAATACAAAGCAAGGGTTGGCAAGTCGGAATAAAAACACAACATATGGCCGAGGAGCTCAACGAATGACAAACACCCATATATACAAGAAAACCGTTCGGCCGAAGCATTTTTTCAACGACACAACGACATATGTTCCGTCGCTCTGCTATGGAGTTGAGTGCGTGGAGTGACGCTGTGAGCTATAGATATCATGTGGTGTTCCTTTACATATGTCCGCGGTTGTTTATTTCATGAATTGCATGTTCGGGAAAATGGCGGGCACCGGTTGCTGAACTAACTGGGTTTGCCTTATGCAGTAATGTGTGGATGCTGGTTTTCTAGTGACTGCCACTTCCATCGACGATGAACTGTATTTTTCATGGCGGACTTTTTGTGTTGGCATTCTAACAACGGTGTTATACACAGTACAACTGTTGATCGAAAAAGAGTAGCCTAATGGCTCTGCCCGGGAAAAGTTTCGAATTAAAAATACCCACAGTATTTCAGAATCCTCGCCGGTACTACGGAGTTCGTGCACTGAGTTGCGATTCTCCGGACTCAGGTTTGAGTTAGGAGTAGAACGGAGCACTTGTGGGTTACAACCGTGTGCCGTCATGTTGATCCGTCGACTAAACTAAACTAAACTTGGTATGTCGAGACTCCTGTCTGTTCCATTGTTCACATGGGGCAGTGAGGAGCATTTTGTGTGATATTCACTGGCACAGTAATGAAGCATTATAAGATAACCCTTTGCCATTAAGGTGGAACCGCGGCTGGCTAACTAACTAACTAATTAACTAACTAACTAACTAACTAACTAACTAACTAACTAACTAACAACGACAGATACTTAGCCCATTCGGATAAGGGCGGAAAACAGGAGGCTCCATGTGCAAGTTGCGCACGTTAAAAATCCCACGGCAGTTAGACATCTTAATGAGCAGGCCTTTAGGCTACTGTCCTGGCAAAATTGTTACGAAAGAAAACCTACCTGCAGTGTAAATAAAACCTGTTACCACGGATGGAATCTATCTTGAGGAGGTAAACGGTTCACAAATGAATGCCGAAGTCGGGCCTGCTGGCCTTTAATGTGCATAACTAGATGTGACACACTTCCCCCGAAAGAGGAACAAAGAAGAAGAACAACAAGAAAAACAATACAATTAAAAACATATAAGCCAAAAGAATTCTTCTTGTAACATCGAAGAAGTGGTTCGATCAACAACAACTTGGTACGCGAAACAACTTCCTGGATGTCAAGATTAATATTCTTGCGTTTCATATGTTTTTAAATTTATTTGGTTTTCTTGTTCGTCGATATAGACTTCGGTCGAAACGTTTGCCCCCCCCCCCCCCCCGCTCTCTCTCTCTCTCTCTCTCTCTCTCTCTCTCTCTCTCTCTCTCTCTCTCTCTCCCCTACTCACCCCCTCTCTCCCTCTCCGTTTTCTATTCCTCGATCTTTTTAGTCATATCTTGTAGTTTTATTCCTCGCAAATGTGGAGCCCTTTGAAATAATTAAACAAATACAAGTAACCCAAAAGGCAAGGAAAATACCTTGGCTCTCGGCAGGGCACTACTGAGAAAACCTGATTAAAGGATTCCTAGAAAGTCCCTTATCTGTAACTAATAGAACAAATAAAATACAGGAAGGCTTATACTTCAGGAGCCAGTCAGAAAACAAGCACGGGTGACCGTCTGTGTCTCCAGCCACGCTACTTCTGGCGTTATTGACATAACCCCCATGGCAAAGGAATACTTATCTATACAGAGGTGGTCCAATCGATAAGCCTAGAAACAGAAAATAGCTTTGATCACCATGAAGATCATTCATCCTTAATCTTTAACAGTTCGCGATTAAATGCCATGAGATAATTAATCTTCACAAGCGACTTCTCGTATCTGTCGTGGGTATACAGTAGTTTCCCTTATACAACCCCTTTTAATTTGATATATAATAAACATGTCTGCTACCATATTAACAACTTTTAAGTCATAGCTGTGACAGACCCCATACATCTAATTTCTGCCATACATTTGTGTTTGGTCTAAATCTATTTTTGGTTTTTAGAACTGAATCTGTTAAGAATTAATGCCCTAATTGTTGACACATTTTCTTACAGGTCAGTTTTGAGGATGTCTTAGCCGAGCCGGACGGTTCACACTCTTTTGACTGTGTTTGGGCGACATCGTATTCCTGTTACAACTTCTGGAAGAGGTGCTGCTATGTATGCAACAGTCTGTTTTGCGGAATGTGTATTGCTGCTTGTTGGGGATGCCATTTTGCCTGCGTCTCGTTCATGCACGTCTGGCAAGTCACTCCCTGCTTTAAGTCAATGGCGGTCAACTGTGGATGCCTGCAGAAGTTTTACGGAATGTGTGTCCACTGCTGTCTGGACCCCTGGTGCGAAAGCTGCGGTAACCTGTTTGCTGTTTTCAAAAAGACCTGATGAACTTGTTGTTTGCTTTGGACTTTTTTATAATCACGTTTGCTAAATTCGTTTTAATAAATAAGCACACATGTATTGTATTGTTCGATGCTCACAGAAGTAGAAGAAGGAAGTAGAGGCTAGGGGACGCACTAGACAACATAAACATTGAAAGCTATAGTTAGCGACCGGGATTCGAACCTGTCACCTCCAAAATTATCTCTCTGCAGGAACAAGTATACTTCGATGCATAACCAACTAGATAATCCTAACAAAAAGGTGTCTTCATTAGCCCGATTTATCATCCACGTGAACCCACAACTATGGAATATGGACAGAATTAATTTATATCTAACCATTGAGGTTGTACCATAGTTCTCAGAATTGTATATTAAACCAGATTATGTCAAATAACAAACACACCGGGCCGTAAAGCAGTGTCCAGTATATTAACGAATTAAAAAAAATAACAACAACTATTATTTCATAAGTCTGGCAATATCACACTGGAAAACATCGACAAACACACATCAAATCACATGTGTATTTCACGCATTCAAGCACCGATGTATTAAATATGCGCGTGTCCAATTTCAATTGCACTAACACATTCACAAACCCACCTGTTTGTGTATTTAATACTTGTTAACTGAAAACACAAAAACAATGTTTTAGTATTTTAAAGACTCCTATACTAAGATTAAACGGCTAAAGGCGAAAGGAACGACTTCATTGCATCGAGTTTTACCTCAATTTATCCAGTCTCTTAATGCAGAACGGCAAACTACCTATTGAAAGCATCGCACAAAACACCAACTCCTTACCTCCGTTAAGACCTTACAGGGATCTCCAAACGAATTTAACTCGTGTTCAGTACGACGCTGTTCGTACACGAATACACAATCTCCAGGATGCATGGGAAATACATTCGATTTTTCTTCTTTTGTAAAAAGAAAGGCAGCGAAGATGACAGCTGGGTATTCCACCTCATAATGCCGAGACCTAGTATATATGAAGGCGTAACATTTCGTAACCTCACGGCAGTACGTGACATATGCATATCTCTAATTGTTCTTCGATAATACGCACGTTTCTTGCATAATGAAGCAAAAACAACATCACACATTAATATGGGAAACGGCGGATTCGACGTTTTAAAATGACCTGGGCTTCCAGGTCGACCCAGGCTAAAATGGTACTTGCTCATATTTTGGGAAGTAAAGACTGGCCGGCATGATACTGGCCACATCACCCACCGAGTGTCGATTGGTCAATCAAAATGTGGGGTCCATCACCATATGGCCAATACGCTTTAGTGCGTGTAAAGTGGTCATTTACTTACTTAATTTGGGAAATACTGGCTCGACCAACGTAACATACTACCCGATGGACTAGATCCCACACCCCCTGTAACAGTAACGAACCGCCATCTTGAAACTACGCACAAGATACTGCCGTCTGCGAGCTGCATGCATCGGCTCAGCTGAGTCAAATATCTGTGACTGCACATGAGGGACGGACTTCTCCCCATTCCTACCACCCCTTAAAAAACATATTTCTAGAGAACATCCTACATAACTGTTTCCTCTAACAAGAGGTTCGACAACAATTATGGCCGCAATATGTCACACTGAAAACTAGACTCGTATGTACAAAACACGATCAGACACGACCAGCAGATGCTATTGAGATAACAGATGTCAAAATCTAAATGAGGCTGTATGAGCCCTGAAGCGTAAAAGTAGATGGATTGATGAAGATCATCATGATCTCACTCCAGACAGATCCTTAGGTGCTCCGACTTTCTCCTTAATACCTGTACCAGCGTATACTGACTGTTTGCATCTTTATCTCTTAAATAACCAAAGGTATTGTGCCCTTGAGAAAAAGTTAATATGTGGAGTCCCAGTTTGATTACCATCTCCCTCACTCTAGGCAAGGAAGCAGATTCTTAAGCGTTCTTAAAGTCATCTCTTTGTCCTGCATCTCTTATGGTAATGGTGATGTTTGGCCCATCCATTGCCCTTCGCTCCTCGATCACTGCCATGTCCACCAAAACGATCAACTCGCTCGTAGAAGGATGTGTACAATCGATGCATACGGACATCCACTCACAAGCGACACTACACACCAAATAAACAATTTAACTGATAAACTTCAATGACCGTTGTATGTATGTGTGTATGTGTGTTTGTTATTTTTTTTTTTTTAAAATCCGGTTTATAAAAGTATGAAAAGAAAGTAAAGGACTTGCCTCTGGGCATATTGGGTATATGGTAAGTAAATAAGTGGAAGTCACTTTTACACTCATAAAGTCATCATCACCATTTGCCATGCCAGCTGGCATAGGTGTTCATGTCTTTCCACAGATCTTGGTCTTTGGTGTTCTGGATCAACTCTGTTGGTGACACTCCTGCATGCCACCTTCTCAGCCCATGCAGCATCATTTATTTTAGTCTGCTTCTGCCTTTTTTTTCACATTAATCTTTCCAGTTGTCACGGTGTTCTTCAATGTCTCTCTTCTCATCGCATGACCAATGAAAGCTGTTTGTCTTGTTCTTATTGTTGTATATAATGTCTAGTTCAGTGGTTCTCAACCTTTTTTGGCCATACGCCCCTTCACCATATGTTCAGAATGTCATCTCCCCCCCCCCCCCCCCCATCCTTTAGTATTTCCTCCGTTTCTTCTTCTTCTTCTTCTTCTTCTTCTTCTTCTTCTTCTTCTTCTTCTTCTTCTTCTTCTTCTTCTTCTTCTTCTTCTTCTTCTTCTTCTTCTTCTTCTTCTTCTTCTTCGTCTTCTTCTTCTTCTTCTTCTTCTTCTTCTTCTTCTTCTTCTTCTTCTTCTTCTTCTTCTTCTTCTTCTTCTTCTTCTTCTTCTTCTTGGAGTTTCTGACAGACTCCAATTTAGTTTTCATAAGCTTCTGCGATCCTAGTTCTTATTTCAGCTTCATAACCTACAACCTATGTAATGATTTCGTCCTGATGGTAAACTTATAAGGGCTCACGGTTCCCCAGGGGCCAGAGCCGCTCCATGAGGTTCCACGTCCCTGTGTGTCATACGGATGACTGCTTTTGCTGGTAGCCCTGGCAAGATCAAATACAGATACTACACTGTGATCTTAGCCAAAAGTCCTGCATCAGTTTAATTGTTATTTCACCCCCGTTATTATATATATATATATATATATATATATATATATATATATATATATATATATATATGTGTGTGTGTGTGTGTGTGTGTGTGTGTGTGTGTGTGTGTGTGTGTGTGTGTGTGTGTGTGTGGTATATATAGGCCACTGTAACATTTAATATTGTTAAAATGCATACAGACAAATAGACAGAAATACAGACACAGACAACAGGCGTAAACACACATACATACATACCTAACAACTTACCTACCTACACACAGAGAGACAGTCAGGCATCAGTCATGCATGCATAAACATACACTTCATACACACCCTTCGTTTCCTTTGCTCATCGGCAATGCATTGTCTCTCTTCTCTCCCATTTACAGACAAGTTAAGACGACCGCGTCTAGCCTGTGGCACGCCTCGAGGCTTTCTGCCTTCATCTCTGTAGTTAGTAATCCTGACAGGAGTCCGTTATAGGTGAAGCTCAGATGCGACTAAAAATAAAAACCCATACATGTTAAGTGGCACTCAATCCCATTTAATCCTTCATTTTCACAAGTGGATATATGCTGCATATGCGGTCTTCAATGTGAATAATGTAGTGGTATTTCATTTAATGCAACGTATTCAAATTTTAGTGATTCATCCGTCTGATTTTTTGCTTTTGTTGTTGTGCACTCATGTATATAAAAATACGGGCTTTATTTAAAATTCAAAATAAACCTGGTTGCATTAACAGTACATTTAGTAGCATTCTGACTGTAAACAGAAACAAAAAACAAAACTACAAAAAAAACAAAAAACAATAATAATAAATGCTGTAGCAGGGGAATGCTGTTGGTACATGAAATTAGGTGGCCAGTTGTACCTTCTTGGTCCAGGTCCATTTTGTGAAAACAAACAAACAAACAAACAAACAAACAAACAAACTCTCCACCGCCTTTCACCCAGTCTCCGTGGCTTGATTATAATCGTGGTGGTTCATGATGCGGGATATGTTTGTCTAGTTTTCTGCGCCAGTGTTAGCTGGCTTGTCGATTTGCAGAGTTTATGCCTGTGACGTCAGCTGGGGGATTCGTTGGAAGGCAAGTTTTCCTTTGAGTCCGTCTCCTCTGGCAGTTTCTTTTGTCAGTGTTGGCTCCTTGTGCATTTTGCTTGCCTGGGTGCAGTCCTAATAAGGAATTTTTATTTGGTCTTTTTGCCTCCTTTTTTGTGTATTGTCTGTCGAAGTTTTTCGATGTTTTCATTTCCTCCTTTTTATTTTTCTTTCGAGTTTGAGTTTCTGCTGCCTTTCGATTTCTTTCTCTGTGGTCAACCGAGGGACGATTTCTGTGCCATCTATATAGTACCCATATGGGTTTTCGGGGTGTTCGTCATCAAAGTGTATATCTGGGTATTCTTCAAAGGTCTGGCGGGACACTTTATTTGGTCTTTTTGCCTCCTTTTTGTGTATTGTCTGTCGAAGTTTCTCGATGTTTTCATGTCCTCCTTTTTTTCTTCTTTCGAGTTTGAGTTTCTGCTGCCTTTCGATTTCTTCCTCTGTGGTCAACCGCGGGACGATTTCTGTGCCATCTATATAGTACCCATATGGGTAGTCGGGGTGTTCGTCATCAAAGTGTATAACTGGGTTTTCTTCAGAGGTCTGGTGGGATATTGGTTTCCCATTGAATTTCTTGGGCATCTTGGTTGGGCTGCTGGCTTTAGCTTGCAGTTCCGGCTCGGTCTTTTGTTGGGTTTCGTCTTGTGGTTTCTCTGTGGTCTTTTCCGTGGCTTCTGCTGGTTTGTTTTGGATTAGATCCCTTTCAGTTTTTAGCATTTCTCTCTCTCTCTGCTTTGATGGCTTGTAGAATCTCTTCATTCTTCTTTGTCGTCTGCACCATGTGCTCCACCTCTTGTTCGATTGATCTCCTTTATTTCAGCAAGCAGTTTTTCATTGTCGCGGGTTTGTGTCGGTGCGAATGGGGTATTTATTAAACCCTCGTCTGACCTCTCTCCTGCCATTGACATGGCATCTTGCTAATCAGCGCCCGCTATTCTGACAGTTAAGTATCACGTATTTGTCAGCCGTTTTGGTATTTAGGATGAAACCAAGATGGTTTTGTTGGGCAAGTGTTGGAAATATGTTGATGACCGAAGGCCAATCGGAAAAAGACCTTTGACCGAAGCTTGATTTTCAAAGATCGCGTGGAAAAGACCAAGAAAAAACGAAATGCTCTTGAAATGCGACAACGGCTGATATGGAGCAAAGGGTTTAAAGGAGTTGAAAGGCTAAAGATAGATTTTATTGTACCAGGTTTTTATCGCGTATGGCGTGGTCTTGTTCGGCGTGCCTGCCTGCAGGAAGTGTTGCACAAAGCACGAACTCGGTAACACCAGCGACGACACCCGTAGATCTTCGGGAAAACTGCACTCGTGGACAGAATGACGGAGTTCGGAACCGAACCCGCAATCTTCTGAGCCCGAGGCAAGCTTCTTAACCACTTGGCCACGGAGTCCCACAGTCATGAAGCAAAGAATGTTTTATCGACTTTACCAGCATATGATCGTTTCAGAGATTGAGAATTGTTTGGAAATGTTCACACGATCTTATAGGCAACTGGTGAAACTATAAGGCATACAAAATGAGACCATGCGAACAATTGTAGGCTGTACAAGGGATGCCGGCTCCGTGGCGAAAGTTACAGACGCAGTTCGTAATCCCGCATACCTGTGTTCGAAACACAACTGTGGGCGATTTGGCAGCAGACCGCCTTACGTTTTTTTTTTTTTTTAATGAAATAGTATGCATGCCGGACGTTCAGAAAGCAATGGTAAACTACTGAACGTAAACTTGTCCAGGAATCACGAACAGCCAAAATATGCAGGGGTTGTCTGTTACGTCCTGTAAAGGATATGCAACCACTTTTCAAAAAATAAAAAAAAAGATGCACCTATTACATGTTTGCAACATATACTGACTGTCATCCATATATGACAGATTTACATATAAGTGGTTCCAGGCCAGGGAGTTCCTTAGAACAATAGCAAAAAAAGAGTACTCCCTGTTTCTTTTTTTTTTTTAAATTGTCATTACTGTCTGTAGTACCTTGCGATGTATTCCTTGTCATCATAATGTGTCATGCCGACAAGCATGGGCAGTCATGTATTACCAATTCATACGATCACCAGAGTCGTGGATCAGCTCAGTGTTCTTGTCTCGACCATGCCGCGTGGCCAAACCATCAAGATATTTACTTATCTGCCTTCCCTTTGTTCTTTTCTCCTCAATCCAAGTTCTCTAATTTATTTCTTCTCATAACGTGTCCAAAATATGTTGGCTGTCTACGTCTAATCTCTGTAATCAGTTTATGGTTTTCATTTCTTTCTTTTAGGACTTGCTCATTGGTTTGCCTCTCTGTCCGTGGTATTCTCTGCATTTTCCCCAGAAACCGCATCTCCACTGCCGATTAGATGCCCTTCAGCTTGTCTGCTCATTGTCCACGTTTCACATCCATACAAGATTACAGGCTCTATGTAGCACTTCAACGCTCTCTTTCTCGTTGCAACTGACATCTTTTTTTATTGATCAGTATGTTTTCCATCCTGCATGTAGATTCAAATGATACAAAGGACCTAGATAGACGAGGGGCGGAAATGGGAGGCACAAGTTTAAAACACAATCAGGTGTGTAGAATTTGCAGCTCCCCCGATGTATCTCCATCTTGCCGTGGTGGGCAAGATTCAAATGATACAAAGGACCTAGATAGACGAGGGGCGGAAATGGGAGGCACAAGTTTAAAACACAATCAGGTGTGTAGAATTTGCAGCTCCCCCGATGTATCTCCATCTTGCCGTGGTGGGGGAGCTTGAGTGTCCAACTGACCCCAAGCTCTATGCCGATGGATATTAACTACATATTGGACAGCTCTTGGGATAGGGACCAGACTAAGAGAGACACAACCTGCTGCTCTGCAGGTAGACTGAGGATAGCGCACGAAGGCAGAAGTTCTTGGTCCGGACACACACTCTAAGGCTCTCTGTCGAGGGGTGTAGGGTCCTATAATAGAAGCAAAGAATAGCAATACCGTAACATACTATGCATGTTGTGAAGGGCGGTTAAGATTGGTATGAGATTGGCTAACTCATCCTGTAGAAAACTTAACTGCAAATTCAGCCAGTCGTGAGCAAGAAACAGAGGGCTGAAGGTCTCTGCTCCGTTTGCAAGACGAGAGTCAGAAGGTGGAGAACAAGTCCCATTAGTCACGCGGGTAGGAATTGGTGATAAATGGTCTTTCATTGATTACCAACAATGGTGACGCAATGAAGGAAATTAAAAGACGAATAGCTATTGCTCTTTAAAGACTAAAACAACTGAATAAATTATGGAGTGGGACAGATAGATCTACAAAGATTAGATCTTTAAGAGCATTCTTCTTCCCCATTGCAACCTAAGTCTGTGAGATCTGGGCACTTACTAAACAAGCTGAACAGTTCATAAATGCCTTTGAATATAAATGTTTCAGATGGGTTCTAAGAATATCTTGGATACAGAAAAGAACAAATGCATCCATACTTAAAGAGCTGAATATTGGAGAAGGCTGGTTATTAATGACGATAAAACAAAGAAAATTGAAATATTTTGGTCACTTGAATCGTCATGAAAGTTTAGAGAGAACAATAATGGGGGGGGGGGGGGTATATGACTGGGAAGAAAGAGAGGAAAAGGAAGGTCAAAGAGAAGATGGGTGCAGAATGTAGCGGATGATTTCCACATGGGTGTGTCGGACGCAGGACATCTTGCTTATGATCGAGGAGTTTTCCTGGAGGCTGTTATGGGAGCGAGTTTTGCAAAGGGCATGCTACTGAATGATTGAATCTCACATAGTTACCAGTCTACGGTAGGATATGTGTTCTATTCCTGATTACGAATTTAATTAATTCATGTCAATCTACGGGAGCCGCGATGGTGCAGTGGCTAACGGGTTTGCCTTCAGACCCGGAAGGTGGGTTTATTTTTCACGGCCCTGGGTTTCCAGGTGGATCTGGCGTAAAAACTCCTGCGAAAGTAAAGGATGCCGATAAGCTTTTGACAACATCCTCCATTGACTATCCGTGGGTCTACAATATGATAAGCTTTTGACAACATCCTCCATTGACTATCCGTGGGTCTACAATATGATAAGCTTTTGACAACATCCTCCATTGACTATCCGTGGGTCTACAATGTGGTGCTAGCACCACATACAATAAGTATTAGAACGTTAAAGGGGATCCTGAGAAAGTTCCTGGTCAGACAACTTAATAAATGAAATGCTGCCAAACACTTTTTTCTGGTTGTTCTTCTCCAGCTTCTTTTTTCCTCCTTCTCCTCCTCCGCCTTCTTCTTTTTCCTCCTTTCATCCCCCAAATGAAGCATAGACCCTCAACCAGCACACGCCATGCCCCCCCCCCCCTATCATTCGCAATCTTCTGCACCATACCCCACGTCCTCCCCATGTTATTCACCTCCATCTTATAGCTCTTCTTCGTGCATGTTGGTACTTACTTTTTATTGTGCCCTGTGTGCTCCAGAGGAAGGGCTTTCGTGTTATTCTTCTTCTTCTTCTTCGTTCATCCGAAGTTTTTTTTTCGGACGTGATTGCGTTGTGCCTGTTTACAGCAGAGCTGCGTTCTTGCGCCGTTAGGCCGACATATCTGACTTCTGCGGGCATTTGTTGACCGGGTTAACCTTCCGGGTCGTGTTATTCTATTTACAGGTCTTCCTAATGTACGTCCTATCTAGCCCCAACGTTTTCTTCCTCACCTCTTGGTTCACTGATATTTGTTTATTTCGCTATATGATCTCCACACTGATAATTCTGTCTTATCATTCCAAGAATTAATCAATGCTCAAGATGCCAGATGACCTGTCACAGCAGAAATACATGCTGCAGCAAGACAGAGAACTGCCGATACTGCGCCGAGCACCATACATTCAAGGAATGTCCGTTGGCCAAACTGGACAAGGACTTCCGAATACCCAACAACAATAGAAAGTGTGCCAACTGCTTTGGCTAGCATGGAGCAAGATACCTGGGTTGTTCGTACCTCCAAAGACATAGAGACGTCTTAAAGATCGCCATTAATTGCCATAAAGACACCATATAAGGAAGAATTGCCGTGATGCGAGGCAGCCGCGTGCATCTCACAAGCTGAAAGAGCTCAACTGCAGGACAAGATAGACGAGCTAAAGAAACAAGTCAAGCTACTTCGGACACTGACACAAACCAGCGACAATGAAAAACTGCTTGCTGAAATAAAGGAGATCCAGCAAAACATCAAACAAGAGGTGGAGCACATGGTGCAGACGACAGAGAAGAATGAATAGATTCTATAAGCCATCAAAGCAGAGAGAGAGAGAGAGAGAGAGAGAGAGAGAGAGAGAGAGAGAGAGAGAGAGAGAGAGAGAGAGAGAGAGAGAGAGAGAGAGAGAGAGAGAGAAATGCTAAAAGCTGAAAGGGAGCTAACCCAAAACAAACCAGCAGAAGCCACGGAAAAGCCACAGAGAAGCCACAAGATGAAACCCAACAAAAGACCGAGCCGGAATCGCAAGCTAAAGCCAGCAGCCCAACCAAGACGCCCAGGAAAATCAAGGGGAAACCAATATCCCGCCAAACGTCTGAAGAAAGCCCAGACGAGCTCAAGGACGACGACATAGAGTACACCCCGTCGTCCTCACCACCTACCTTGGAGTATATCCTCTCGCAGTGCGCAGAATACGACAGGAAAGAGGTTACCAGGCGCAAGGAATTCAAAAGGAGCAACGAAAGAAAGAAGAAAAAAAAAAGAAGCCCAAGAAATTCAAGGGAAAACCAATGTCCCACCAGACCTCCGAAGAATACCCAGCCATACACTTTGATGACGAACACCCCGAATACCAAGATGGGTAATATATATAGATGGCACATAGATCGTCCCGTAGTTGACCACGGGGAAAGAACACGAAAGGCAGTGAAACTCAAACTTGAAAGAGAAAAAAGGCGCAAGGAGGAAAATTTAAGAAAAAAAAAACATTTAAAAGCTTCTACAGACAATACACACACAAAAAAAGGAGGCAAAAAGACCAAACAAAATGTCCTTATAAGGACTGTACCCAGCCAAACGAAACGCACAAGTAGCCAACACTGACAATATAAACTGCCAGAGGAGACGGACTCAAAGTAAAACTTGCCGGCCAACCAATCCCCCAGATGACGTCACAGACACGAACTCTGCAAAACGATAAGCCAACTAACACTGGCGAATAAAAACTAGACAAATTTATATCGCATCATGAACCTCCACAAATATAACAACGCCAGAAAGGCTAGTTGAACGATGGTGGATAGTTTTGTTCTCATCTCATCTCTTCATGTTCCTCTTGTACCTTGCGGTGTCGAGGTAAAGTATAAACAGCGGGAGAGTGCCCGCTTATGGGCTTCTTGTATCGATATTCCCGTGGACTCTGTTACTCCCTGCGTTCATTGTTTACGTGGTCGGCCTCTTCCTCTGCTTCCCTCTGGTCTGTACATCATTGCTTGCTGTGGTGTACTGTTAGTTGGTAACCTATTTGCATGACAAAACCATTTGACTTTCTGCCTTCTAATAACATCTAGTGCAGCTGTAACCCACACTTTACTCCTGATTTCTTCATTTCTGATCTTATCTCTTCTTGATACATTGAGTATTCTTCTCAAGAATCTCATTTCTGTTGTTGTGATTTTTCTTTTCTCTGTCATTGTCCAGGTGTGGCATTGGTAACATAGAGTTGGTAGGAAGATTGTGTTGTAAAGTGCTTTCTTAGTAGTTATTGATACATGTTTGTTCTTTAGTATTGGTGCCATTTGTCCAATGAATTGGTTTGCCTTATTGCATCTATTTTCGATCTCGTCTTCTGATTTGCCATTTGCTGATATTATACTTCCTAGGTACTTAAAATTCTTTACGTTTCAAGGGGTATTCATTTAGATCAGGGGTCACCACACTTTTTTTCACGGCGGGCAGGATAACTGACAAAATAACGAGCGCAGGCCGCATACTCATTCTGCACAATATTTGCGCTGGGCTTCGTGGTGAAGGTCTTACGGGCGCAGTTTATAATCCCGTATACCCGCGTTAGAAACACAGCTGCGAGCGATTTGGCAGCAGACCGCGTTGCGCTGGTTTTTACGCTATGGTAAGGGTGCCGGTCATTCAGAAAGCATTGGCAAACTGCTGAACGTAATTTTGCCAAGACATTAACAACAGCAAACTATGCTAGTGTTGACTGCAAACGTTCTGTAATGAATATGCTGCTAGCCTTAACAATACTTGAAAGAAAGAACAAAAGCACTGGGAAAAAAGACGAAAAACTAAGTTAATCTTGGGTGAGTGGCGTGCAATGCACACACACACACACTCACACACACACACACACACACACACACACACACACACACACAGACAAATACAACCAACATATTTATTGCCAAGTAGCAGGACAGAGAATATGACGCAAAAGTAAATTCGCGACGAAATCGCGAAACCAATGTCTAGGAGTATCGACGTAGAACGGAGAACACGTCAGGAGAATTGTCAACAACAACAAAGATTCGGATCACAGAGCTCCACCAGAGAAGCAGCACGTTGAAGTTGTCTGGAACTTAGAAAGATATTTACTGGCAGGACAACCGTACTCAACAACATATTAGAAAGAAGAACCAGAATAGTATAGCATCTTACATGGCAAACGAAATATCTTTGACAGATACGGAATATTAGAATGAGACTTAGAATGTCACAGCAGAAGGACACTTTGGCAACCTTGCAAAGGACAGAAGGACTGCGATATGGACTTGATAGTTCTTAGTAGCTAGTCTGGTCAACAGTTGATCATTTATAATTAATGTTATTATGACCGTCCCGTCTGGAAATAACAGACACGGTCGAAACCAATTATGATTTCATGAATTTTCTGATTGATCATGCAGCACGAGAATGTGGGCAAATAAACTTGGCCTCATCAATTAGATTGCCGGCCTTCGAGTCCTTTCATTGATGTTCAGTTGATGCTATAACAGAGCGACGGGACACGAATGCAACTGAACTAACGCAGAGGCCAAGCAGTAGATACTGTCTAAGTTTATTGCAGGAGACATCTTCATATCAAAAACGTAACATATTGCATAGATGTAGACTCACGTCCTGCTGGCTTGAGATCTTGGTGGTAACTAATACGTTCCCTGCCTCCACGTCAGCGCGTGAGCGTCCCTAGTTACTTAACTACCGGGTGCTCACGCGTGCATCACCTACTAGACCCTTTTCCCTTTGCACGCCATGCCACCTAAACCCTTTAACAGAGCCACTCTGTTATAATGCTTCTTTGACATTGCTGGATTGTTTTGCAAACCCTGGACCTTTTATATTTGAGCTTATTCTGTTGAAGTTATGCAGGACACATCTCAGCATTTATTTACTAAAAAAGAAAAGAAAATTTTCAAAGAAGGCAACGTTAGCAAAAAGATAATTACATCAGACCTAGTGTGCACATATCCGAATCTCACAAACTAAGCAGCCAAAAAGGTTAGGGAGATTTGCGAAACTAATATTGGCTTTCAAGATATCATCAATGTTTGATTTAGAATAGCTGCATCCAGTCAAGAGAATTGCTTTGAAATGTTCATCAGTCAATCTCGTTCGATGTTTTGACTTCACATACTTCATTTTTGAAAATGTTTGCTCACAGACATAAGTTGTTCCAAACATTGATTCCATACCGCCCGGAATTTGCAGATCTTCCAACTGAGTCCTGATTTGCCCCATCAGACCCTTCCTCACTCCAGCCATGTTTTTTCCTCTATCACTGTAACATCTCGAAGCTGACTCCACTGAAGGTTATAATCTTGCAAAACTTTTTACACTTCCATGAAAATGTCTTTTCCAGTTGTTGTTCCATGCATGCAGCCCCATGCATTATGCCAACTCTTCCGTTATCTGAAAGTCCAAATTGATACCACGAATGAACACGAGAAGTTGTAACGTACTCGAGAGATCAGTAGACTCATCCAGCGCCAGAGAATACATCAAGTTCCTAGTTTACTCGCGTATCTGTAGCACTACATTCTCTCAAAGTTCTTCTGTTCTTCGCGCAAATGAACTTGCCGACAAGCTGTAGTTCCAAACAAATCGGCTTTCCCAGGACACAAGTCATTTGTTGCTTTCATCATGCATTATTTGATGAAGTTGCCATCAGTAAACGGGTTTCCTCGTTCTGGCATCTTATGCACTATTTTGTAACTTGTACAAGTGACAGATTCATTTTCAGCAAACTTTCTCGTGAAGAGATTTCTTTATGTTTCTAAACCACGTTTCATGGACTCATATTTCTTAGACAGTAATTTCCATAAAACTTTGAATATGTTGACAGATATTTTATTTCGCAGTGACGCCGAATATTGTACTCTTTGAAAACGGCAACACTTTCACTGCATATTACGCAACTGGTTTTCTGGTCCTTTGTTTCCACAAAGAAGTACTTTACTCCCCATTCTTCATTCAAAACGCGACACTCGGTGTCCACTTTTCTTTCCTTAGTAGCCATAATGAAGGTGAAGTACACAGGATCTGAAAATGAAAAAAGACATTGAATTAGAAATATAATTAAAAACCTATTGAAACAAAAGAAAAGCAGAGGACTAGGGGTCACTGGTGAAGCTACCGCTCACCAAAGGTACATATAAAGTTTATAGGTACCTCTGGTAATAGAATATATCTCATAATAAGGTTTGCAAAATATATAAATAGGGCCGCCTAAATAAACAGCCTAGAGCAGAGAATTTCAACTGGGGTTACGCGAGTGGCAGCCAGGGTTTTCACCGAAACAGACCGAAATCGCCTAAATGTAACATTTCTGCCCATCTGGTTTATTATATAAAGTAGGACATACACTTGGATCATCGCACAGTGTTCATTGTGAGCAACGTAAACATTTGCGTAAGGATCTGCTCCAGCAGAAAGGTTAAAAAACATTGGCCTAGAGACCAGCTGGATTAACACCTTGACCGGGAAATTCTTCTGTGCTGGGGATACTATTTTCGTAATAACACGAGGCTTCCATGGCATTTGTATGCTATGTTTGCCACTTTATCGCCTCTAGTCACACTTGTAGTTCACTTACTTATCACTGTCATACAAAGAAATCCTTGCTACCTACCTATAAAATGGATGACTGACAAAAAGATGTAAATATTTCTGAAGCATTGGACCTGTGTTGACAGCCGGACGCATCTGGGGGAGGGAAAGATGCGTACGTGTGTGTGTGTGTTGCCATGAAAAACCATGGTAACGTCAGAGCGTACGCGGCGCTGCCACGAGCCCGCGAATTACTTGGGATGGTGTGAAATAAGCAAACATTACAATAAACAAGAAAATCTAGATACAATAATTTGTAATTGAAAATAGTAAATTTAAGACGCATAGCAGCCAGATGGTCTCCGCACCTGTAAAGATCTCCTGTTATTCTAAACATAATATTTACATGTAAATTGTATCATAACATCTCGTGTTACATACCAAGCAAGCTCAAGTACCGTCGGCGGGCCGGATGAAATGACGTCGCGGGTCGGATCCGGCCCGCAGGCCGTAGTTTGGTGATCCCTGATTTAGATGAATCGTTGTTGCTTTTTCTTCTTTAGTTAGAGTCATTACCTCTGTTTTTAAAAGTCGATTAAAAGTCGACATGGTCAAATTCGTTGCACCGGGCTTTATCCCGTGTGGCTCGGTCTCTTTCCGCAGCGTGGAAAGCGTCGCACAAAGCACGAACTCCTTAGCTCTAGCGACGACCCACAGGGGGGTCTCAGAAAAATTTAACTCGTGAACCGAAGGACTCGGCCCGGAATCGAACCCACAACCTTCGGAACCTGAGTCAAACGGCATGACCACTTCGCCACAGAGACTCCCACCTCTGTTTTACTTGTGCTAATAATTTTCATGTTATATGTTCCTTACACATTTCATTAAGACTATTCATGTGGTCTTTTAATTCAGCTTCTGATTTTGCTGTTAGTGCAAACAGGAGTTCTCTAATACTAGATTTTCAGATGGTTCTTCTTCCATGTTCTCATCATGCTGTGTTCTTGAGGTCTCTGTTTGGTTGGTTTCTTTACTTATTATATGTTGTCTATATATGTTATGAACAAGAGAGGGGACAGGGCACAACCTTGTCGTACTCCAGATCTTATGGTGAAGGGTTCTAAGTTTTATTTTTCTTCTAAAATGGATCGGACCGGATCTTTCACACGTCATGAGGTGCGTTGTGCATATGGTGCTATACATTTTTATAGACGTATCGGCGCTCAGTGGGTGATGTAGTCAGTACCACACCTACTGCCTTGACTTCCCAAGACATTTCCTGGTACCGATTTTAGGCTGGGTCATTCTGGGAGCCCACGTCATTAAAAAAAATAATAAAATCTTCAAATCAGTTAACAGATGGCTCGAACAAAAAAAAAATGTTAAATAAAATGGAACACATGCACGGGATGACTCAATGAGACCAGTCCTTTGGGAGAAAGCAACGAACAACTGGGAAGCTACTGAATCTGGCAGGTCCTTCTCAGGACCGGCCGTCATCAAGACCAACTCAACGCAATACCGAATATGTCATTCAGCGTGAGCCCTAAAACTAAAAGACCTACCAACAGTACCTGACGAACACAAGTTTTTTTTTTTTTTTGGGGGGGGGGGGGGATTTAAATAGAACTTTATAATAGAACCAATTCTGTGTAGGACTAACTCGAAAAAAGAGCAAAGAATGGAAAGATAATCCAAATGTATACACACAAAACGGACCTCATTTATAACCGAAGAAGAAGGTTGAACGAGGCCGAGCTTTTATTTATTCTTTTTATTTCTTTCGAAAACACTGTACTGTACTTAGTGTACTGTGTGTGGGGTTTAGCAGGTGTCTTTACGGTAAGATTCGGAAACCTGTGTTATTTACAATTGTATTGTGTAGAGGTATTGATTGCAACGTCGACACAGAAGAGCTTCACACTACCACAACACAAGTGGCAGACGGGACAGGTTGTTTTGGCTATACAATACACTATACAGGTTTGTCTGATGTTTGGATAGTCACTTTCTGTTGCCCAATTGTGGACTACTTGTTTATATTCATTGGAGTCTGAATTGTACCGAGAGAATATAATCAATATTTTTGGTCAAAATATCGTTTCGAATGCAGACTATTTTTACTTACTAAACTTACATGTTGATGTTGTGTTACGTTGTTTTGTTACATGTCAGTCACATTTTTTCATTTGAAATAATAAAAATTTTATTAAAATTATTATTTTAAATAAAATAATCAACGAGTTCTAAACAAACATTTCTTTGACCAGCGATTTTCATTTATAATCACAATACAATACTTTTACTATTACAATGCTACGAGTACTTACTTACACATGATTTCGTTCCATAGATATAATATAAATAAAAATAAATAATCTACGAACGAGTTCTTTGACCAGAGATGATTTTCATTTTACTGGACTGAGTAATTCTACACGTGATTTTGTTACAAATCAAAGAAATAAAACTAAAAATAATTAATCGAAGAGTTATTTGACTAGCAGAGAGATTAATTTCTTGGAAGTGTCTATTCATACCCCGGCTATGAATAAATGATCTGTTTATTCATAGCTGAACTTTCCCGGCTGGTCACGTGATTTGCCAAGTCACGTGACTTAACGTATGTGACGTCATCGGGACATGAGCGTGGCTATGTTATATATTTTTGTTGATTCCAAATCGTATCCTCAGTAGCACAGTGGTAAGTGACTCTGCCTGATAAGCGGGAGCTGTTGGTTCGATGCCCTGCCTGGACCCTTTTTTTTTTTTTAATTCTTCAGGAATAAATTGGGTGAAAGCGACTTTTTAATAAACAAATATTAGGAACTATGATTATGAACTGATGTTTTAAATATTTGTTTATCAAAGTTATTTCTTTTTTGTCACTTTTATTATCTTATTTATAATTATATTATATAAAAGTTATCACTTTTTTATGTCTTTCAACACATCTTTCTCATATCTCTGTCTCTCACACTAGCTTCGTTATCTATCTCTCTCCTCTCTCTTTTCAACCTGCTTCACATATACCAGGTTTTCCTGCACTTTATGTGCGTAGCATTTCCTTGTTTATTTGTTAATTTATCAGGCCAGTAATTCGGAAGCCTGGTGTTTGAATTGCCTAATCATGTCTCTCTGAGGCGACGCATATTATTGCAGCTTGGACCGGAATTATGAGAAATAGCAGGAAATATATTAGTAGGTCGGTAATGTTAACAAAGGTGGAAGCCTGTAAACAGTAAGAGTACAGAAACGCAAGTTAACAATTCTTTAACTCGCATGGGGACACAATTATTTTTATTGGGGATACCAATCTGGAAAATTATTCTTGATATTTAAACAGCTTCATACTTCAGCTCCGTATAAACTACTCCGTTTATTCAGACTCCAGCTCCGTATAAACTACTCTGTTTATTCAGACTCCAGCTCCGAATAAACTCTCTCTTTATTCATACTCCAGCTATGTATAAACTCTTCCTAATTTCTTGTAGCTGAGTCTTGAGGTAAATAAATATATTGCCACATGACGGCACGCAGCCACCAAATATAAAAAAAAAGGAGAAAACTGGATTTTCCCAGACAGTCAAGAAACTGGGCGACAATATGAGAAACCAAGGAGAATGTGGACAACGTCATAAGACGGCAACGGGAGACGCTGTGAGTTTGTGATTCAGAAAGGATGTGTTTCTGAAGGCTCCGTGTGAAGGACACCTGGATGCGTGATTTCGGGATGAGGCAGCTGGGAATCAGGAGAGGAATTTGCTGAGGGCGATACAACAGTGAAAAGACCGGGAAATGGAAACCTAGACTTTGTTTTTGATCCAAACGTCTGAACGGAGGAAAAGATGATTAGGCTTCAAGGGCGACGTAGTGGACTGGGAGCTCATAGGTAGATTATATTTAAATAAACGCAGATCCTGCGTATAGGGATCAGCTTATAGTTATCTGCCAGAGTTTGTAACTTTTGTGTCTGTGGCAGATTAAAGGTCTGTGAAACGTTCGCACGACTTGAACATGCTATTTTTCATGCTCCTGTTTAGGTGAGCAAGAACATATTTGTTGTTCCTGTATTATTGTTATCGAGTTCGATTTACATGCTTCGGGTGTCCGGTCCAGTTTGAGTTTTCACGGACAAGTCACTTCGAGACATATATTATAATTAAATATAATGAACTTCATTAGATGAACCATAGAACAAAAAGCACAAAGGTCTCAAAAATTCTAGCAAACAAACAGAGCCACGAGCTGAGTAAGAAAGACATTAGTTCTGTTGCAAATTATTTCAAAACTGGCAATAAATGTGATGAGATATAAATACAATAGTATAGCGAGACAAGTGTGTTCAGAACACCTATGCTAATAACTCTATTAGTAGCGTGTTCCATCGTGCCATTACCCGAAGTAAAAACAAAAGTCATGTACGGAGTCATCCGGCCATTGAAAATCTTGTCCCAGAAAACGCTGTCTAATTTACCATGCATTCTTTCGACGTAATTCATTCATTAAAATCTCACGTGACAAGAACACATGTAATCCTGGGTTTTCCAGGAAAGGGTGGCTTAATATTCCGTGCACAGCGATTGGTTGAAATCATGGTGAACTTTTATATAAATACGAATATATTTCATACTTACCGTAATTAATTCTTTTTTGGTGTTGTTGATAGAATTGCATCAATTATAGATGTATTTTTGAATTCTGCACACAATTTAAATATATCTGGAAAGTTTCATCGCTGGACTAGCTTTAATTGTGGAGAAAAACAACATTTTCTGCGGAGGCATGTTTTCGTTCTTTGCGCATATCGACCCGACTGGCAGTGTGCACTTTGTAACACTATTCTAGGCGTTGTTGATAGAATTGCATCAATTATAGATGTATTTTTGAACTTTGCCTACAATTTTAAATATATTTGGAAAGTTTCATCGCTGGACTAGCTTTATTTATGGATGAGAAAGAACATTTTCGGCGAAGCGTGTTTTTGTGAATGGAGAAACGCATGGCATGCGCCATGGCGACTGCGCATGCGCATGTCGATCAAAGTGGCATGTACACTTTCACTTTTCAACACTCAAAACGTGCAATTTGACCTACAAAAGTTAAAGAGAACACAAGTTTAAAGATTATTAATAATTTATTTGTATACTTGTACTATCTTTTAATCATTTAACATGACGGAACATATTTTTGAATTCAGTTTTCATAATCCGCCTATGACCCGTTGGTTGAGACCAACCTAGCATACGGAGACAAATGAAAACGGCACATTGAACCGTAAATAATTTTTTTCTGACGCTTGCAATAGAAAACCATCAATTGTAGATGGATCTTCGAATTCTGTATCAGATTTTTCAGAAATTTGGAAAGTTTCATCGCTGACTTGCTTTAATTGTGGTTGAAAAACAGGCGAAAATGTTACAATCATGAAACCCAAAATGACGGCTTGACTATATAAATATCTTTGTGAAACAACCATTGTGTTCTCGCTAGCGTAGTCGTAAGCCGTCCGCCTGTCTGTGTCATGCGGGAGACTGCGTTTCTCTTCCCGGCTGGGCATTTTTATTTTTTTTAAATTTTTCACAAAATTATTAGGCGATATAATAGAAACTATTAAACATTGCGAACTAAAATATTATATAGAACTAAGAAACTCGAAGTTTGTGAATAAAGTGTGCTCTATGGATCTATGCAAGTTGCCGACTGCCGGGAGCGCATCCCACAGACAGAGGCAGCGGAATGATCACGGCGTATCGGAATCGATGAATCCAATAGATGTCGTTGTTTAATGTGAATTTTAATTGCCATATAAAATATTGCCCCTGAATCAGCATAGTTTCATCGCTAAACTTGCTCGAATTATGGTTGAAAAACAGATTTTCTGCAAAGATGTGACTTTGTGAATTGAAAATCCACGGGTCATGACGGCCGCCGCATATCGATTGCGCTACACTTTTCAACACACAAAACGTGCGATTTGACCTACTAAAGTTAAAGAGAACACAATTTTAAAGATTATTAATAATTTATTTGTATACTTGTACTATTTTGTAATCATTTCACATGACGGAACATATTTTTAAGTCAGTTTTCATATGACCATTTGAGACAATCTCGCATGCACACCCGTTGGTGAAGGTAATCCGACTAATCGGACACATTGGAGAGCTACCCTTACGCGTGAATAGCATGAAAAATCGCAACTCATCTCACCTTCACAAAATTGTGAATATCTTCACTTATAAGTGACATACAGGCATCATTGAGGTACCATTAGATTTTGAATTTCAAGGCCTATCTTCTGTGGCCATCTCATTAGTAAATACTTAAATTAAAATCGTCATAGGACTTGCTACTATTAGTTAATACGATTTTGCCAGTAATGGATGAGTAGACAATACTGCCAGTAAGTATAGATGAGCAGTTAGTAACAATCTTAACATATGAATTTGTTTTTAAACCTCACTGGAACCATGTGAGATAGATGCCTTGGCACTGCATTTGCAATTTGAAAATGTTTAAAAAAAGACTATTGTAATATATAACAGAGTGACTATACACAAAATTTTGTGAATAGTACGAGCCGCTATACACAAAAATTTGTTGCTGGTCACGTGATTATTCGGCTGGTCACATGATGTCTACTTCCTTTTGACTACATTATTAATGTTTGTGAAACTACCATTGTGTTCTCGGTAGTATAGTGGTTAGTACCTCTGCCTGTCATGCGGGAGACTGGGGTTCGACTCTCCGCCAGCAAATTAAAAAAAATTATTTTTATTTTTTTTATTTTTAATCAATCAATCAGGTGCCGTCTTCACAATGAAGGTTGGCTGCAATGGATCTCCAAGACTGTCCTGTCTCTCGCCTTAACTGTACATTCTGTCAGGCTGATGTTCGTCCATCTCTTGATGTTATCTTCCCACTTGTATCGTTGTCTACCTCTTGCTCGCTTGCCCTCAACCTTGCCCTCCAGTATGGTTTTTATAAGAGTATCATGTCTTTTAACAATAACATGGCCGAAATATTTCACTTGCCTCCTCTTTATTTCTTCCATCAACTCTCTTTTCATTCCCAGTTTTTCTAGAACCTCTGCATTTGATTGTTTTTGTTTCCATGACATACGACCTATTCGTCTGTATATCCACATCTCCAGGGCTTCTAAGCGACTTTCTAGTTGCTTGTTTTAGGAACTAAAATATAGAAATGAGAACCTCGAAGCATCTGAATAAAGTGTGCTCAAAAAACAGACAAGAGAGAATAATATAGTCTTCTTCAAATTTTTGTGAATAGGGCTCCTACTATTCACAAAATTTTGTGCCGAATAATCACGTGACCAGCCACAAATTTTTGTGTGTAGCGGCTCTTACTATTCACAAAATTTTGTGCCGAATAATCACGTGACCAGCCACAAATTTTTGTGTGTAGCGGCTCTTACTATTCACAAAATTTTGTGTATAGGGGCTCCCAATATATAATGTGTAGTAAAGGGACTTACCAGGTTAGTGGTAAGTATGTGTCTCATCTCCATGTAGGGTAACTGTTTACAATATTGTACATGATTCAAGTGTCAAATCAGATTTGTGATATTGGTACTATTTTTTTAGGCTGACTATTATTAGTAGTAGGTTTGATGATTTTAAAATTGCTAAAGAGACCACCACAAATAGAAAGGCCTTGAAAAACCAAATCTAATGGTACCTCAATGATGCCTGTTTTTCAGTTCTAAGAGGAGAGATTCACATTTGAGTGTAGGTGTCTCAGGCTAAAATAATGGCATGATTCCAATAATTTTGGAACTCTTCAGTGTGTCTCATTATCTCCACTTCCGGTTCGTGCGAGATTGTCTCAAACAGGTCATAGACGGATATGACAACTGACTTCAAAAATATGTTTCATCATGTTAAATGATAAAAAAAATAGTAAAAGTATACAAATAAATTATTAATAATCTTTAAACTTGTAGTTGTATTCTCTTTAACTTTAGTAGTTCAGATTGGACGTTTTGAGCTAGTCTGATCGGCCGTCATCTTGGCTTTCCATTCACAAAGTCGAAACATGTCAGGCAGAAATACTTTTTTTTTATACCACAGGTGGAAGACAGTTGGCTATGAAACTCTTCAAATATGCAGAATTCGAAACTCATCAAAAAATAAATACAGATTAATTTATACAAGCTCTATAAAATAAAATTACTTTCTGTGTGTCAAATAAAGGTATTTATTTAAAAGCGAAGATAATTTCAACCAATCGCAATGCATATATTAGACAGACCTATCCCACAGAAACTAAGATGGCGTCTGTTATTGTCACATGATATATGAATGAAGGAATGATGTCAGAAGCATGCATGGTCTTTACAGCAGTCACTTTTGGGGACACAATGAATCATTCCGGGGTGGCGCAGTATATCACTTCTGGTTTCATACTAGCTCTATGGCTAGCATACCTATTATTATTATTATATAAAGGATGAAGATAAAGTCCACCCCATTTCATACTCTTGTTATCTAGTTTATGTGAAGGTCATGGGGTTCCCATTTGCTTTTTATGTGGTAAACTTACAGGCAAATGGTGGTGAGTAATATGATTGACATTGGTCCTGGTCTCTAAGAATTAACATCAGAGCATTCTGAGCAAAACCAGATATGCCTCGTCTTCCGCAGCAAGCCAGTATCTGTGGCAAAGGGGTTGCGACCACAATTCACAATACGAAAGGGTTGCGAATGCATAATTCACGCTCAGAATCAGATACAGGCCATTCGGAAGCAGATGGCCTTGTGTTGATTTGTAACAGTGGTATAACTTATAAGCATCGTCCAGAAAGCAATGGCATACAGCTGAATGTAAACGGAAAGTGTCGCACAAAGCACAAACTCCGTAGCACCAGCGATGACCCTCAGGAGTCTCTGAAAAAAATGCACCCGTGAACTGAAGGACGCGGCCCGGAATTGAACCCACAACCTTCAGAGCCTGTTGTCAGATGGCTTGACCACTTCGCCATGAAGACTTCCATAAAAAATTGCACCGGGTTTTTATCCCATATGGCTCAGCCTCTTTCCGCAGCGAACTGCCAAAAGCGTCGCACAAAGTACGAACTCCGTAGCTCCAGCGACAACTAACGAACTCTTTGGACCAATAAGTGAACTAAAGAAACAGACAGTGAAATTCATACAAAAGTCAATGTTGCAATTATAGATACATTTCAAGCGAACGAAAGAAGAAGAAGATCTGTTTTGACATTCTTTTTTTTGTGTGTGGCTGTAATGTAAGAAGTTACCTCACATGAAGATTGACATTCTTAATAATGTTTTGATTGTTTTTTGACATTCACAGCGCACCATCTCTCATGTGCTTTTACAAATGAAGAGGTCAGGGCATGGATGAAGTAACATCTAATGGACTTAGACATCGTACGAAGAAACAACACCCGGACATGGTGCCTCACACCAAGACTCTATCTCAGCCAGATTCTCAAGCATCAGGAGCTGAGGCCCTGGAGTTACAGAATCTCAGAGATGGGATACACAAACATTTACACGAAGGAGTTCCACCACCAGGAAGAAGAAATGGGCACATCAGTGAGGGTGAGACTGATATAGACAATGCTGAAGAAGCTGGTGACACTGACCGACTTTTATCAACTTGTGACGGAGGTGAAGTGACAATTCAAGATGAAGAGGTAAACAGCTGTACATTAAATATCTGTTTATGAGATGTGTGACATTAAATATCTAGAAAGGTCTACAATAATATTGCATGTTTATGAGATGTAAGCATGAGATTAAATATCTAGATATTGCATACTGGGAAGTTTATTTGTACCATCGTATTATGAATTATTGGCTAAATTTCTTTATGCATCATTATCTTGATGTTAATTACTTACCATATTTATTTTTAGCCAAGTCAGTAAATTCAAATATCTATAGCAATGATAACATAAAGTGGAATGTGTGTGTGACTGAGATTAACAGCAGAACTGGCCAAGCAAAAGCGGCATTTCAGAAGATGAAAAATATATTATGTAATTAGTCGCTCATTACATTTCAAAGAAAGAGTGAATGATCTATAGAACTTTTAGTACGTTCCTATTTGTAGAACCGTATGGCAGTGAATCTTGAGTTGAATTAAGAACCGACATCACTGCATTCAGGACATTCCATATGTGCTCCATCCCCTTGTTCAACAGCCAGCGAAGAGTCATACTACTAATCGTTCCCACCGCTATCTGATTTAAAATTCTCCTAGTCTTCCCTCTCAGTTTTTAGATTCTTCCAGAACCCCTACCGATCTCCCGCAATCTCATCCTTTCCACATACAAGTTCTCAATCTGTTCCCCTGCCTTCTCCATCTGGTCCCACAAACGCATGACCACCTCCCCCTTGTCCACAGGCAATCTACCACCAAGAGGTTCATTCCCTGCCAGACTATCAGCCTGTTCATTTCCCCGCACCCCACATGGCCAGGGCAAAATATCCATACAGTTCTCACAAACTTTGACCTCTGAAGCGATGGTAGCCATTCCACATGAAACATTCCTTTCTCCACCTTACTAAGCATACTCTTTGAATCCATAATGAATACAATGAATCTTGAAATATGAACGAACAAATTAGAGAAGACATAGAAGAAACAGAGATGTAGTGCTAACAAATGAGTCACAGGAAGAGACTAATGAAAGTAGAACATGATATAACTATAAGAAGAAGACACAGAAAATGCAGACAAGACAACCCGGCTAGATACAGAAAATGCAAACAAGACAATCCGGCTGCTGGGGAGGCAGAAGTACAGGCTTTGATCTTCAAGAATTCTTTAGAGGGTGATGATGTCATTTACACAGAGTGGTCGGTCATTCAACAAGTGAGAAGTTTACGTGCATTTACAGCTCAGGCCTGAGGGAGAATTGTGAAAGAAGATTCTGGTACTTTTGCCTTGACCACAAGTAGTCTGACTATGGAAGTCATGGCAGTAAGTAAAGCAATAACATGGCTCAAGACACAGACCTTCACTCTGACATGTTTCCTTAGTGACTCAATGAATATGCTCAGGAAGATAGAGATGGGGTGGGTCAGAAGAAAATGGTTTTTTTTTGTCTCTGGAGCAGTCTTGGCTGGCAAAGATTAGTTTCATTTTCGTGCCAGGACGTACGGGTCTACAAGGAATTGAGCAGGCTTGCAGGTAAAGCTACTGTGGAGGGTGGATGAGTCATGGACCAGGCTGATTACTGAATGCTTTATGAGAAGTAAGTCGTTTGCAAGAACCGAGTGATGACTGTGAATCTACAACCATGGTCAGACTGTGAGAACAGCAAGTTAAAAGTGGTATGGCCAAGCAAGAACACTATGCAGAAAGCCAAAGAATATGTAAGAAACCAACACATAACTGTTGTCATTAGCTGCTACACGCTATGGGATTTACTGAGGAAGGGATACAAGAACTTATGGACTAAATTGTTCGATGTGCAGTGGGGATGATATGTTGACTAACTAACTATAAGAAAGAAACAATCAGTGATCTTTGGTCATTTATTGAGAAGAACGAATGAATGAACAAATTTTATTTTCAAAGGGTTAAGAATTGGGCACGCATGCCCGTCTAACATTCTGCCCTTCTATTACTCTCTTTCATACATTATTTTATCCACATATCTGCTATAATGCTTGTGTCCTATAATTTCTACAAGAAACTTCTCTCTTCCAATCGCGCTCGTTGTCTAAACAAAACATTGTAGCAGCTCAATGGGAGCCATAACTTTAACGTCAACGATAATGATGGTAGAAACGCTGGCAGTCCACGTCCAAATAAACTTTAATCGTATTGCTCGGTCGGACAGGTTATCAACAAATGATTATATGACCATTCCCATATTGCTGGGAGGATTGGCCAAAAATATAATAATAATTTACTGAGAAATATATCATTTCAACTGCCGAATCCGATGCTAACCTATTTCATAACTAAATGTCAATGAACTTGCCTGTGGGCCGTCGTTCTGTACCTATATTACGTTTATCTGTGTTCCATTGATTTATGTCTGGTGTGACGCCATGACTTTTAATTGCTGATCGCTCGGCCAGTTATGATGCGTTCAATTCTTCTCATTTCTCCTGCGCCCTGCGTTCATTCCTGATTGTTCCTTGCCATTCAAACTGTGCCCTTATTTCCTGACGTTGCGGGAGTCTCATATAGCTTGTCCATAACCTTTTCAATTAGCTATCATTGTTGAAAGGTCGGTGTTACAATCAGAACCGCCCGTCTTCAAGATGTTTTCAAACTTCACTGCCTATGGTAACTGTAGTCCGTGTGACATCATCTAGTAACCTATGTATTCATGTGCCTCACGGTGATTCTCTTTATTTGTCTGCCACAATTTTTTCATCCAATTATAAATCATTGACTCATGCCTCCGACACTAACTACATGGCAACATCATTCGAGGCTAACTAAGAACAACAGCAATATAAAAGATATGCATTTAAAGGCATGGGGTAATGGTAAAATCAATACTACACGACTCAGTAATATTGATGAATATGGGGAACATACTGGTCTACAAAAAGGGGGATGGCTGTTATAGTAGGGTTTTATTATTATTATTATTATTTTATTATTATTATAGAGATGCAAGGAGAGGTAGACTGAGAGAGATTATGCTGGATGACCAAAGATGGAGAAGTGCGATTAATAGAATTGATCCAAGGACTGAGATCTCCCTTGCACGCGCAAAAAAAACAACAACCCACATGCAATAAATTCTTATTAGTCAAAGTAAGATGACGAATTTGTACCTGTTACATATAATTTGTACCTGTTACACAACTAATTTTAACATATGGCTTGGAATTCTAGATGTTTGTAAAGAAGCAACCAAGAATGCTAAAAATACCAGTTACAGCCACAATAAGTAATGAACATCTTTGTTTTGAAAAAAGCCAAGACTTAAAGGAAACTATTCACCAAAATCATTAGAAAATAGTCAGCTTCCTTTAATGATGATATAACAAATTATTAACTGGACGGCTGTTTTGATTAATGATAAAAGAGAAGAGATGGCTTAAAGGAAACATTGTGAGCAATCTTGTACCTTGGCAGGGAAAAATATCTGTCCATGGATAAATAAATATTACTAAAGAATGAAAGTGTGGATAGACATGATCACCAATTTCAGTTGGCCAAGAACTTGAAGATTTGTAAATTTTACTTGGGAAATTCCCGATTTTTTAGTTGCACTGTTTTGTACTATGAATGAACCTGGGGCATTATACACACTAGTCCCCAGTCTAATATGAACAAGATTGGGGTGCATTTATTGCCATCAAACCAAGAGGGATACTTGTTGATCATTTAGCTATTACATCATGCTGGATCATGTCTAGTTTAAGGATCCTGCTGTTTTACTTATGTTAAAGTTGTACAGTGCCATTTGGTTTCTGGAAGGATAGTAAAATAAATTCTACAGCATAGTAATACAGTACAGATTGTATACAAAAATATGACACCTGTCACACAGTTTTTATTAAATATTAACTCTGCTTCATTCACATAGCCTGCCAGTTTCTCATAGTCTGTCAGTCAGCATTCATCTTATGTTTCCTGCACATGAGTTTTTACCAGTCAACATTTGCCAGATAGTGTCTTTACAGGGAACATGAGCAAGTTTTTGTAATTATCACTTTTACTGATCATGTTGCTTCTGTGCCGGGTTGAATGCTGCTAGTAATTGTCACACATCAGGTTTGAGTAACTTCTGTGAATGGTACATCAAATATAGCAGTTATTACAGGCACCACATTCTCTTGTTATTGAGATTCAAGAATTTCTGATGCCAGTACAGGAAAGAAAGAAGTTCAAAACCAAATCTGAAACACGGTTAACTTCAAGTTCCATCTCCCAGCATGCTTCAACATCTAGATCTCAGTCTGGGTTAAATAGAAAGCCAAGTGATGAAAGATCACCCAAGGGATGGTGGAAATGGTTTTATCTCAAATTCTTCAGTAAACAGGTTCATAGACACTTTCTGCAGTTTCCTCTTGAGTTAATTTTATAATTATAGAAATTTCTTATACATGTTACTCTAAGCTGGAGCCATGATAGTGTAATGATCTGCCTGCTCAGTGGCCCTGGGTGTAAATCTCCCTCCAGGTGGGGTTTGTTCACATTACTTGGGAATAAAGAGGTCAGCATGGCCGAATGGATAAGGCACTCACTGTTGAACTTCCAGCATGCTGATGCCAGGGTAGCGGTCAGTTGGACTAAAATGTTGACTTCTCGTCCTTGACTTGGGGACATAAATTACAAGTACCCCAGAATCTGGGGTGGGTTTGACTGATGTTGAGGGACACTGGTAATAGGGAAAGCTGATCCACACACAGACATCAGTCCAGTGCATTTCTCAGTAGTGGCAACTGCTAGTTGGGACACTGGTAATAGGGAAAGCTGATCCACACACAGACATCAGTCCAGTACATTTCTCAGTAGTGGCAACTGCTAGTTGGGACACTGGTAATAGAGAAAGCTGACCCACACACAGACATCAGTCCAGTGCATTTCTCAGTAGTGGCAACTGCTAGTTGGGACACTGGTAATAGGGAAAGCTGATCCACACACAGACATCAGTCCAGTACATTTCTCAGTAGTGGCAACTGCTAGTTGGGACACTGGTAATAGGGAAAGCTGATCCACACACAGACATCAGTCCAGTACATTTCTCAGTAGTGGCAACTGCTAGTTGGGACACTGGTAATAGGGAAAGCTGATCCACACACAGACATCAGTCCAGTACATTTCTCAGTAGTGGCAACTGCTAGTTGGGACACTGGTAATAGGGAAAGCTGATCCACACACAGACTCAGTCCAGTGCATTTCCCAGTAGTGGCAACTGCTAGTTGGGACACTGGTAATAGGGAAAGCTGATCCACACACAGACTCAGTCCAGTACATTTCTCAGTAGTGGCAACTGCTAGAGGTAGTAGCTTGTGTAGGGACAAACGCTTGAGCTCAAAGCCAGTGAACACTCTCTCTCTCTCTCTCTCTCTCTCTCTCTCTCTCTCTCTCTCTCTCTCTCTCTCTCTCTCTCTCTCTCTCTCTCTCTCTCTCTCTCTATCTATCTCTCTCTCTCTCTCTCTCTCTCTCTCTCTCTCTCTCGAATCAACCCAGCCTAAAATAATGGGCACACAAAAAGGTGGCCAGGTGTGATACTGACCACAAAGCTCACCTCATCATGAAATTATGGGCCTAGTAACATATCTCTTAACATGCCAGGATGGCATGGAAATGATTTTCATTATCTTTTCGTGATTACAGTTGCTGTTAGAGATGACAGCTCTGTCATTCAAGACAAGTGCATAGTTGTTGAAGTGCATGGGTGCTGATTGTTGTGTAATCACCTGCTTCATCCTCTCATACTTTCCCTGATATTGTATCCAATGATAAAAAAGGAAGATGAAATACCCCAAGGATGTGTTACTGGTGTCCATTGGGGAAACAAAGAATAACAACACTTGTAATCTACCTTGCATGTTGTAAGAGGCAACTGAGGAGGATTGGTGTGTGACTGGCTAGCTCACTGCATTGACAACTAGCTGCAAAATCCAGTCAGTCATGAACATGTATATGTGTGTACACATAAGTTTGTGTGTATATATATATATATATACACACACTTATGTATGTGTACACATGCATGTATATGTATGTATTATGTCCATTCATATGCCTTCATAAATGAACAAACAAATGAATTAGAGAGAGAGTGGGATATGTTAAAATATTCACTTGATTGATTTCAAGGTCTTCTGAATACTGAGTAGCCAAAGAAATGATCCCACACTAATAATGAAGTATTAACTTTATACATGTGTTTGACAAATTTACTGACACTCAAATAAGGTGTTAGGATAGCAGAACTCACCATAGGGGAAAGCAAAGAATATTAACATTGCAACCTACCACACATTGATTGTTCGTGATTCCTGGGCATGCTTATGTTCAGTAGCTTGCCATTGCTTTCTGAACGACCAGCATCCATACCATTTCATAAAAAACAACCACAAGGCAGTCTGCTGCCAAATTGCCCGCATCTGTGTTTCGAGCGTGGTATGCAGGATCACAAACTGTGTCCTATTAGGTATCTCATAAGAGGCGACTAAGGAAGAGTTACGCTTAGGGCAGGCTACCATGTCATTTAGAAAAATTCTACCACAAAATCCAACCAAACATTAAAAAGTCACGTTAAAAAAATAAAGAATTTCTCAGCCAACCAAGAAAAAGGAAGCTCTTCAAGAAGTGATATAGTGCATTTGTGGAGAAAGCTACTCAAAGTCCAGGGCAATTGTTACATTTCTTTCACCTAGGAAAATCTCCAGGATTGGCATCTGAAATAACCCTAGACCACAAGCAGATGAAATAGTGGGAGACCTAAAATCACATGTAGGAGAGAATTATAAACAGAGATGAAAAATATTGGGGAATACATGGAGGTAGCTGAAGGGCATAGCAAAAACGTGGCTTGGCGTTATTTGGTTGAGTGCCAGTGTGGGATAAAGTGCAGACGCAGAAAAGAACAATAGCAGAACTGATGGTTATGCATGGTCATATGATTTTCTCCCACAGGGTTCTTTCTATGAAATCAATGCACTTATCCAGTCCGTGCATGGTGAAGAGTCCTCGCTTAGTATTATTTCCCAGGTGTCCCTGCCATTTCTTATTGCTGGCTATGGAACAGTAGCAGCTGGGATGGTCTTGGACATTGTCCAGGTGAGAAATTGTTTTCTTTTTTTTGTTAATATTTTTAAATACAATTTTATTGTACAGACTGAGCACAATAATCGCTTCAAGCTACAGAAATGTGGTTGTAAGGAAGAGTGCTGAAAATACCTCAGACAACCAGAGTGAATAATCAAAATCTTTTGGCACAGGCTAAGACTCAAAGACAACTTGTCATACACACACATAAAAAATGAGACGGTAGATATTGTTTTGCCACATTATGAGAATAGAAAAACTGGAATATTTTAACATTGAGAAAGATTTATGGAAAAATAGATAGAAGAAGACAATGAAAGAAATTTCTTGACAGCCTTTCATTATGAAAAAGTTTGTTGCATGTTCTTTATAGGATGTTAAATCAACCCCAGCATTTATTGGTTGCTTGTGAGTTACTAGGCAGTTTTAGTTCAGTAGCTTTATTTTCTGATTGGTCAATGTCTCATACCAAAGAAGTCAACGCAAAATGGTCTGCTTTCAAATCGCCAGCAGCTGATATCGAATTCTTGACTCGGTTTGACAGGAGATTATGAAACTGTATGTCTCACTGTTTCTTAAGCCATAGACGCCATTTTCATCATGACTTGGAATAAATATAAGTGCACGAATGGATGCATTCTATTGGAGATCATGAAGTGTGGTGACACATGATCACCCAAGCCATTTGGCAAGGCACTTGAGGATGATGATAATAATAATAAACTGTAATGAAGAAGTGCAGAAGAGGAACATATGTAACAAGATTCTGTTGAACATGAGAAGTATACTTTGCCAGATTTCATTCTTGTATTACAAGTAGTACTCTTGTTTTTCAGAGAATATAAATGGTATGTACAAATTTCCCGTTATCTTCTGTAAGTCCCAATGAGTGCCTATAAGTTTATCTTGCTGTTTTATATTTTAAAGAATATAGTATATATATATATATATATATACTTCTGGGCATATTGGTGTAACTGTTAGTACGCTATTCTGACAATGGCAGGAATGCTGTCAGACAAGGGGTCAGTGACAGCTTTCACCATTCACTTACTGTCGTCTACTGCCTACAGTACCTTGCAGTGTAGGGCAGGGGTGTCTTGAGCCTGAAGAATTAAAGCCGCCTGGTTAGTGCAGTTGCTGTGAACTGTGCAGGTTAGGGTTTTCTGTTTTCCCCCGACAGAAAAATATCCACACCTTACCGAGGATTCGAACCTGGGTCTCCCGAAGGAGAACCCAGCAACCTTAGCCACTGGTAAGGGAGGGAAAGACTTACCACTGTTCCTGCGTGCACTCAGGCCTACAGAAATGTGATAGTCATAACACTTCACAAACACTCAGTAGGTTCCTGCTACATGACCTTTAAAAAAATACTTCTGTCCCATTATCTTCGGTAAATGTCAATCAGTGCCTGTAAGTTTATCTTTCTGTTTTTATCTTAGAAAATATATCTGATACATGCCATTACTGGGACTAAGGGGCAGTGAATGCATTTCACAATTTCCAAACATACCGAGTCAAGGGTTTGAAACCAGCCACAGACGATTTGGAAGCAGACTACCTTGCATTGATTTCGATGGTATGAGCATTAGTCGTTCAGAAAGCAATGGCAAACTACTGAACATAAAAATTGCCTAGTGAATCACAAACAGCCAAACAATGTTGGGGTTGATTGTGATGTCCTGTAAAGGAAGTCAACTAGCTTTTATCTGATATATACCTCTTTTCCCTTATATTCTATGTCAGTCAAGGCCTGTAAGACAACCTCACTGTTTTATATTTCAGCACTGGGATGTGTTTACTAATGTCAAGGAGATATTTATTCTCGTACCAGCCCTGCTTGGTCTAAAAGGCAACCTTGAGATGACTCTGGCTTCAAGACTTTCTACACAGGTAGTCACAGTTTGGTCATTCAGGTGTTCCTCTTGCTAAAACTTAGAATTTTTCTTTCAATGAATGTGTGAAAATGCCACAATTCTTTTTATTTTTTAAAATAATGTTGAGGGAAAATATACATACATGCACATGTGTTTGACAGAGTGGGAGCTGTGGTAGCGTGGTTGTTAGTATGCTTGTCTACCTGCCTGTAGGCATGTGTCTGTATCCTCATCGAGGTGAGAATTTTGTTTTAATTGACCCGGGATCCCAAGGCCACCCAGCCTAGAATATGTACTGAAAAGTAAAGCTAGTTGGCGTAATATTGATCACATCACCCATTGTCTATAAAAATATTGGGCTAACACCATATACCCCACCTGGGTGTTACCAGGCTAAGAAGGTAAGCAAAGAATAGTAACACTCTAACCTACCATCAATCAATCAATCAATCAGGTGCTATCTCCACATTGAAGGTTGACAGCAATGCATCTCCAACACTTTCTGTCTCTCGCCCTGACCGTACATTCTGTCAGATTCGTCCGTCTCTTGGTGTTATCTTCTCACTTGCATCGTTGTCTACTGCTTGCACGCTTACCTTACCTTACCCTCTAGTATGTTTTTAAAAAAATAAGAGTAACCTACTATAATGTAACCGATCTCCGTGGCCAAAGGCTTGTGAATGCGGTCCGTGAGCCGCTTACCAGATGTTCGAAACGCAGCCACGACCGATTTGTACAGCAGAACGTGTCGCGTTGTGTTATAATGTGTTGGTATGGGAGCTGGTCGTTCAGAAAGCAATGGCAAACTACTGAACGTAAAATTTGTCTAGTACATCAACAGCAGTTGAAAAATGCTGGTGTTGACTGCAACGTCCTGCAAGGGATATGCAACATTAAAAAAAAAAACTATAATATAGTAAAATAGGACTAAGAAAGGTTGGGCTTGGGATAGGCTAATCCATTCCGTAGAAAAATCCGACCAACTGTGAACAAGTCAAACAAATAAAAAAACAATAACTTAGTCCATCACGAGGAAAGGAAGCTCTTCTAGATGATGCAGTGCAGCCTCAAGTCTGGATTACCAATTAATGTCCTTTCACCTGGGGAAATCTCCAGAATTGACATCTGGAATGTTAAAACTGTGTATGAATTGGGATAGACAGCACATGTGGCAGAAGAAATTAAATATTTTATGGTTAGTATTAAGGGATTATGTGAAACTAGTTGAAACAGAAACCCTCAAAAATAGAAGAAAAAAAAATAAAACAGCATATATAAATAATAACAAAATCAGAGGTGCTAAAGTAACAACAAACATGCATTAATTAACATCTATGCAGAATAGTGAGATGAAAATGATATGACTCATGGAGTGATCTACACAAATTTAATTGAATCAAGAGGTAAGGAGAAGACCCTGGAACTGATAGGACGCACATTTAGAGAATCTTAGGATAGCATAACTAGAAACTCCCTTCTCTAGGTCTCACAGGGTGAACAAAATAAATGGAGACGTGAAAACACACTGTGAAGAGAATTAAAGTCAGTAATGAATAGTATGGAGAAAACGTGAACAGAGGTAACAAACTATCAGACATACTGATGTAAGTTGGTTGAGATGGATATGGTAATTTGGTACTGGGTAAGGAAACTGGTCTCTACAACAATCTGACTTCAAAAGATACAAGACCTTTCAGGGCTCAGGTGACCTGAATGCATAAGACTTAAGAGTTAAAACTCTTCCAGATAATTCACAAGCAACAACAATTAAAAGCAGAGTTGTGTGTATTATTATCATTTAAGGTAGTGATGGCTTTTTAAAACAAAATTATGTCCATTTCTTTCATATTCTTATCTACTAGTATAACAATGTCAGGAAGCTCTATTAGGAACATAACAGATTTAGCTTATCTCATCTTCAGACAATTTTTGGTGGTCTTGGTTTAGGATCATTTCAATGTTCAGAAACATCTCAGTAATCACTCAGATCCCCTCCTCAGTATCTCCTTCAGCATGTACTCCATTGCTCACATTCATCTGCATAAGGGCTTCCACCTACTTTCATAGATCGACACATAAAGTGTTTTGACTGTTGTCATATTATCCTCGCTGAATATCAAACCATTCAGCCTGTAAGTGCTCAGATCCCCTCCTCAGCATCTTCCTCAGCATGTAGTGGCTGGTAACACCAGGTCTGTGTTTTTTATTTTTCTTCTTTGGCTCCCTACATAGCACTGATGTCTGGTTTCAGATTCTTTTAATTTGATGTTCTTGCAGTCTGGTCAAGGTTGCAGATTCACAGCCATCGTTTGATTTGTTTAATTACTTTGCCTCTCTGTTTGTAATCATCATTCTTAAGTTTGAAACATGTTTCGCAAGTGTCCTTCAATTGCATGTTTTTTTAAAACCCTGATGAAGGTGTTGTGGTTTTCGCTAACAGATAGCTGACATTTGGTCTTTTGAAAATTGAGCATCAATAGTTACAATTCAAAAGTTTCAATATTTTTTAAAAATTGTTCAAGAACAAATGCACTTCCATTTATCCATCATTTTTTAAAACTGTATTATATTTACTTTCAGGCAAACCTAGGAAACATGGATAACAGGAAAGAAGTTTTTAAAATGGTTGGTGGAAACATGTCACTGGTACAGGCCCAAGCAATAGTTGTGGGTTTTCTCTCGTCAATCACTGCCATGGTGTTTGGATGGATTCCGAAAGGCGAATTTAACGTCAATCATGGACTTCTTCTGTGTGCTAGCAGCGTGTTTACAGCTGCTGTAGCCAGTTTTATTTTAGGTCAGTTCTGTAGTGAAGGTATGTTTGTAGTGGTATTAATTTCAATGGTTAGATACAAATTCTGTCCATATGCCATAGTCGTGGGCTATCATAGACCTGACTAATGAAGACGCCTTTCCGGGGAGTCAACTTGGTCATGTGTCGAAGTAATGATGAGCCCAGAAGTCAGACATGCTTCTGACCGTACTCATGACCTGTGAGAGCACCATCACGTTTTGTAGGCCTGGTGCAAGAAGGAAGAGGTGGCCAGTCTTTCCTCACAGTGACAAGCAACGAGCCCAGGCGTCAGATCCGCTTCTGACTGTGCTAATGACATTACCAGTGGAATTCGCTATAAATTTCACTAGTGCACCCGTTAGCCTGATCTATGGTTACTTGTTTTCATGTTTTTTCGGGAGGTCTTAAGGGAAATACCTCACCCAAAGGCTACCAGAGGAGAAGTGCCTTTTTTTTCCTTTTTTAATAATAATAATTATAAAGTCCTAGTATAACTGTCAGTCTCCTATTAGTAGTACAGTATGTCTCGCTTGGCTAATAACAATTGCCACATCAATAATTAATATGAGTGAGTTGTGTGATGTTTTTTGCACATTTCCCATGCCTTTATAATGCATATATTGATGTTGTTGTCCTCGGTTAGCCTCATAACTGATGTGTGGATGAATTAATGTATGAAAGAGCGAGAGAGATAAAAGGCAGAATGTTAGATGGGCCTGCGTGCCCAATTCTTAACCCTTTGAAAATAAAGTTTGTTCATTCTTTTAATAGAGAATATCCCTACTCATTACATTATCATAATCACTCACACTCATATATGTGCATGCACGCATGTACTCCAGTTTTCCCAACAAAAAAACTATATACAAGACATCTGTTTCATTTCTTACAGGTACTATCATGGTTATTGTCGTATTACTGTCCCGGTTCTTTAAAATCAATCCGGACAATGTGGCAACACCCATCGCAGCCAGCTTAGGAGACCTTGTGACCTTAGCATTGCTAGCCTGGGTGGCCAATCATTTGTTTAATGCCATAGGTAAGTGCTCTACCCTGGGCTGTATTTGACTATAAGTAATAAGTGATGAGTTACTTTGGAAGGACATGATCACAAAAACATTTTTCAGCCACAAACCCTCATGGTTATATCGAAGGCAAAGATAACATCAAAATGTGACAAATGCTTAACCATGTTGATAAATTCAAATACCCTGGGGCAAGCATAATATCAGATGGAAGATAGGTGGCAGAGATTAGAATAACTTAAGCAAATGCTGCATTTCAGACAAGTTTGCATAGCATACTTAGCGAGTCTTGTCACAAAAACATGTCCTATAGTATTCTATCACCATCAGTACACTGCCGCTAGAGCCTCCATCTCCGTTCTCATACTAGAAGTCATGATATTATACGCGAGATTCTCCTTTTTTATATATCATCCCATAATGCAATGAAGCCCCACCTACTCCTTTTCTCTATCACCATAAATCCATCCGTGTATATCATCACATCACTTGGGTTGAGTTGTCACTTACCAACTGTTGCCCTGATGCCCCTCTCTCACCTACTGTCCAATCCCAATACCCTTGTCCCAATGTAATTATCACTCTGTGCCAGGCTGCCTTATTGGGTTGCACCATGGTCCATTCATTTTCCCACGCTATCTTACCAATTTCACAGACATGTCTCTTCAACTTGTGTCATCCAAGAACTGTCTCTTCTCAGCTTGTGTCCTCTGGTATCTATTAATGTAATAAGATACCACAGAGTTGTTACTTTTGCAATTATGGATTCATTGGAGGCTTGCATATTAGTGTCAGTTAGAGAGATCTTATACTTGTTTCTTTCATTGGGGAAAAATATATGTTTTTGGTTTGTTCTTCTGTGTGCGCTCATTGCACACACACATGCACACAAACACACACACATGCACACAAACATGTGCACATGCACACAAACATGTGCACACACACACACACACGCAGACAGAGAGAGAGAGAGACATGATTTCGATTTGTGTGGTTTTTGAGTTGAGTTTAATTAATGCCATGGACTGCCAGAGTAATTAACGATTGCCTGAAAGAAGCTATTGAAAGTAAAACATTGAACATAACTGTAAGAAAAAGACAGTGTTCTTTTATCATACAATGAGAAAAGACTCATTGGAAAACTTCATAAAAACTAGAAAGATCATTAGTAGAAGAGGCACAGACAGAGAGAAATGATACTTGATAGAAAAAGATGATGGCATGGAGGAGTATCATCAAGAGAATTGATTCAGAACACCAAAATCTGTGAAGAGAGATGAATTCCTACACTCTCTGGCAAAGCATGTGATAATAAATGTACTTGTATATACAAGGGAAAGCCATTAAGTAACAGGAAGTTTACTAACTTTTTTACAATAGTGCGAACCTGAAATTTTGAGTGTTATTTCTCAATGTGGTCTGGCATCATACTTGGTCTATCTATCCACTAACTTGTTGATGCCTTCTGTTAAAAGGTTTTTGGGTGTAGCATTAAACCGCTTCCATAACTTCACTGTCATCTGTACACCTCTGGCTCTGCATATGTTCTTTCAAGGGTCCAAACAAGTGAAAGTCTGATGGCCCAAGTCTGGACAACATGCTGGATGTTTTAAGACCTCAAATGTCAGAACACTTCATGTATCCACTGTAAGTGCAGCCGTATGAGGGCGGACATTATGGTCACACTTGTAGGTCTCTCACTACATGGTTCATCAATGATGTTTTGTCTTCCATTTTGAAATCTGTTTATCCATTCATACACTCTCCAGTGATTCAGACAACTGTCTCTGTACTGAGTCATTCTTATGTAGATTTCACGCCCTCTGACACCCCACTCCCCCCCCCCCCCCCCAACAAAAAAAAAAAGACTAATAACGTCTCTTGCTCTTCTACTTTGCAAGTCAATACAACACGGTGCAAGCTATTTTGTAATTGCTGTTGCGCGTGCACAAACTCACAACCTCTACATTAGGTATTGTTTAAGAGCCAGTTTGTGCCCTGAAATATTTTCTGTTGTCCATAGTGTTTGATGCCGGTCTCTCTGGTCTAGAGATTACACGACTTTCTCCATAATCTCGTATACTCTCGTAAGTAACAGTGGTTCTGCGTGAGAATTGGTAGTGGATCTCTCGGCATCGGTAACTTACGGGGTTTTGAGCCGGTCGCAAACTACATTGAAAGCAATGGCAAACTACTTGCCAAGAAATCAACAATCAGCTGAAAGATGCTGATGTTGATAGCGATGTCCTGTAAAGGATATGCGGGGGGTAAAAATGTTTCATGAACTTTATAATAAAATTCCTATTACTTAATTACTTTCCCTTGTGCATATGTTGATACGTAGTAGTGCTTATGTGTGTGTATACACATTTACACAGTATATACATGTGCATACACATGTATGAGCACATGCAGACATTGATGGATCTAAGATTGGAGTGATGGATATGTTATTTGTTCCCTAATGTTGTTAGTCCCCAATTCTTACATGAACTTCCACAGACAAACAGCACTGGTTGGCACCTGCGATCATTGCTTGCTTCCTACTGCTGTTACCTTTATGGGTGATCATCTGTGTAAGAAACAAGTACACTAACGATGTCATATATTCTGGGTGGACACCCGTGTTGAGTGCAATGGTTATATCTAGGTATGTTATGTGTTAACGTGTTGTTTAAAAGGTGTACATCAATCAGTATGAGTAACATACAAAACAGTATGTTCCCTTAGTGAATTTATGCACAGAAGATACAAACAATAGGTTTCACAATTTATTGTCTGGTCTGTTTCTGAGGAAAATGCACAGAATACCATGGACAGACAGAAAAACCAATGACCAAGTCCTACAAGAAATAAATGAAAATCGTAAACTGATTAGAGAAATTAGATGTAGAAAGCAACAATTTTTGGGTCATGCTATGAGAAGAAATAAATTGGAGAACTTGGTGACAACTGGCAAGATCGAGGTGAAGAGAAGAAGGGGAAGACAAAGAAGTAAATACCTGGATGGCTTGACCATGTGGCGTGGTCGAGACAAGAACACTGAGCTGATCCACGACTCTGGTGATCACGTGACATGGCGAAACATGATCACCCACACTTATTGGCATGGCAAATGATGATGATGATTTCACTGCAGTATGTGAGGTGCATTCTGCAGAATTTGAACAGTATCAGAGACCAAGTGTTGTGTATTTCAGCCAAAATATGATTTGTTCATTCACTTCATATTATATATAATTCTACTGTTTGCGCCTGTCAAGATGCAACATAATATGCCAGATAATAAATCGTGCAACTTAAAGAGCAAAATTGTTTCTTCTAACAGACCATTATGTGTGGTCTGTCCACAGACTTACCATCTGTTGCACTGCCAGTCATTTCTGATATAGATGTACCTCCATGCCCTGATATCAAACTGTCAGCATCTTCTCTCTTGATCTCTTTCTGCCTCTCTTTTCCTCCAATTTTACCATTGTCCCTTTTATCATGACTTGCCCAAAGAATGTAGATTGTTTACTTCTAATACAATAACCAGTTCTCTTTGAAGAATCAGTTCTTCTTTCATCAGATATCTTCATTATGCATTTTAATCTGTCCATGGCGTTCTCACTGAGTGGCACCTTGCAGTTGGAATGTGGCCAATATTCCATCACAATGCCTGGGCATAGCTTCAGAGAAACATGTGGTGCCCAAACGACATGTTCCCTCTCTCGGCCTAATCTTGTGTTTTCCAAAGGAATGGGTAACCAATACGTCTGGCACAAGGTAGGCTGCAGACACTGGCGGCACAGCGTCAAACCTCCGAGACCTCGCCACCACGAGCAGTTCTCATTATTCTTCTGTAAAACCACATCTCTGTTGCTTTCATATAATTCTTTACTAACCTGCTGATTGTCCATGATTCACTTCTGTACATCAGCATTGGCTTGATATAATTCTTAAAAATAATTATTTATTATTTAGTCAGTCCACCTCAAAACTTCGGCTGAGATTGATTTCCGTCTTTGCCCCTGCTATCTCAGCCAGACTGTATTGATGCAAACTGTCATTTGATGTGATCCATCAAGCTATGAGTTACTGCCTGCTTTCACCTTTTTTTATTTTACCGCATCTTCAATCCCTAATCCCACAATAATGTGCTGGAGTTTGATTGTTTTTTTTTTTTTTAATATTATCATTAAACAAATTAAAAACATAGATGAGAAAAATAAACTAAACAAACTGCTTGTTTATGAGGTACATGTGAATCATGGAAGTTGTAACTGATGCTTTTATTTGTATTGCTTGTTTCTCCTTACATTAATTCTTAAGTTTTTCTTTGTATAAGTTACTCAACAGTTGTTTGATTTGTTTGTTTTTTAAACTAATGATGAAGTTAGTGAGGTTGACTTAATTGTAATTATATAGTATTTGTTTAATTATCATCACCCATGTTACCAAGGACCCATCAGGGAAGCAAAGAATAGTAATGCTAGTAACTTATGTGCATGTCATAAAAGATGACTAAGGATGATTGGCACAAGATTGGCTGCCTCATTTGTAAGAAAACTTAAAGTGTAAAATTCAACTGATTACAAATGTCTAAGTAGGGATTTGCGTGAGTTGCTTGAGGGCCTCTGTATGAGAGAGACAAAAGTAGAAGAAATAATTCTCATGTTTGATTGATCCAACAATTGTGGTATAGTGTTATGAATTTAAAATTGGATATCTCCTGGTGTAGCAGTTGTACACCTGCTACTTACAGTGGGTGCATTGTGTTTGATCCTTGGATTAGAGAGAGAGACAGAGGTTTAATTTATACATATACAACATAATGTAGAGAAGATGTGCTGCATAATGTGAGGTGCTGCAGATGATGGCAACAGATTAAGAGAAATAGGATGTGTTTGTTTATTTCAAATTAAATCACTTTATATCAGGGTGAAAAGAGTGTAAAGAGATAGAGAGATATAGCAAAAACAGATAAAGAGAAAGAGATTAGTTAAGCCAACATAGAAACAGTCCCACAAAGTACTTTTCACATTTCATAGTTTAATTAGGCAAGAATGAACATATTTTTAAAAAAAACATACTCATGATTAATTCTTGTTTCTTTCAGTATTGGTGGTTTAATTTTAGATTATGCTGTTTCAAGCTATGATGGTATTGCTGTTTTTCAACCCATTATAAATGGTAAGATCTGAATTTCTAAAAACTTGTCTTTGAATGTTGTGTGGTTTTCATCTGAGAGATAGTGGTGTGGTGACTTTGATCATAGGCATGGGAAAAATACGAAGCCTTTGTAATGTGAATAAAGGGACGAAATGAAACAAATAGCTTAATAAAAGCTACAAATACTGGCCTCTCATCGTAAATATTGCCATGTTATTGTATGTTCCCCATTGTAACAGACAGATGGCATGGAATATATTGACCACTAATGCTAGTTATCTTTATTTTAAGACAGAAAATGATTCAGAAGAAGATTCTAATGAGATAGAGCAACTTGGACAGTGCTGAAAGCAGACAGCCCAGAATTTAAATTGATATAGACCATAGTTACAGTTATAAATTGCAGATTATGAAAACTCCACTACATGTTTTTTTTAATTATACATACAGGACAGCGCATACTTGTTTTCTCCTTTCACTGGCAGGACTATTTAATTTTGTTTCCAATGTGTTTGTTGAATGCAAATATTAATATTTGATACAGCTCTACACATACAAGTACATAGGCGAAGACTTCATAACCTCAGTTGTTATCTGCACAAGGCTGCTAATAACTTTTTCCCTTTAACTGACAAGGTGAACTTGTTGAACGTGTTTAAAAACGGGACTAAAGGAAAAAGGATCAGCTCCATTGCATCAGGTTCCACCTAACAGGGATTGCCTTCTTTCTGCAGAGCAGCAGCCTGCCGAAAGCGTGCACAGAAAACTAATTCCATAGCTTTAACGATGCAAAAAGGTCTTGGAAAAAAATTGCACTCATAAACCAAACAATGAAGCTTGGAAACAAATTTGTGATATTCATATAAATATATTTATATTTGTGCTTTTTTTTTTTCTTTACTTAAAAACTCGTTTACACTTTTTTTCAGGTGTTGGGGGAAATCTTGTGGCTGTTCATGCAAGTAGAATAAGTACTTCACTTCATATGAAGGGCAGGCCAGGTTCACACATCAGAGATGAAAAGTTAAGGGGGTGTCTGAATATATTCAAGGTCTTCTTTGGATGCGGTAATCACTTAGATAAGAATAATTGTGTTGTTATAGTGTTTGTTATTAGCAGTGAAACTGTACAGGTGACAAAGACAAAACATCATCTTCCAGCTTTCAAATTTGGTTTATATTAGAATAGGTTTAACAAGAAAATTGCAATTTTCTCCTAGGCAAGTCATATTGATTGGCTATGGAAATGTAGTGACAGAACAAATGATAACCTTTTATGTTTGAGGGTACTGATTGGTTAGACGATATTACCTGCTTTCTGTTAATAATGAATGTTGGGCAGCGCTCGTCAAACCTGACACCAAAATTGTGCAAAGGCTTCTTCAGGCCGAGGGGCGCAATTGGGAGGGTACAAGCCTTCTCCTGGTGTGAGGAAATGCAACCTAAGACTAAATGTCAGTTAAAGCATTGCTTTGCTGATCAGGTAGCTTCTGTAGCTTGTCTTATTCCAGATGTATTGATGTTACGCTTCCTCTGGAGTAAATTAGGCAGGCCGAGAGAGGGAGACATGGACACTTTTTAAACAAGCTGAACAGCGCATAAATGCCTTTGAATATAAATGTTATTGACGTGTTTTAAGAATATCTTGGATAAAGAAAAGAACAAATGCATCCATACTTCAGGAGCTGAATATTGAAGAAGGTTGGCTATTAAAGACGATAAAACAAAGAAAATTGAAATATTTTGGTCACTTGAAACGTCACGAAAGTTTGGAGAGAACAATAATAGAGGGGTATGTGCCTGGGAAGAGAGGAAGAGGAAGGCCAAAGAGAAGATGGGTGCAAGATGTGGCGGATGATCTTCAGATGGGTGCATTGGATGCGGGACATCTTGCTTGTGATTGAGAAGTTTTCCAGAGGGTTATGGGAGCAAGGTTCTACAAAGGACATGTTACTGAATGAATTAATGGGAGAGGGATCATGCTGCATGGGCAACACATGGCCTCTATAATTCAGCCCATGCTTTGTGCTATGGAGAGGTAACACCCCAACCGTGGTCTGGGTGTAGTTATACCTTGTTTTTAAAACACAGTGTAACAAACTATTGTCTAACAAGATGGCAAGGTGCCAGTCAGTGATTGGTTGGTTTGTAAATCCTCTGAGTTTTCAGTCTTGAGTCTGATGCTTTGGCATTCATATCATTTGTGCCCTGAAGAGAGTTGACATCTTTGAAAAGGAAGTTGATGTAGAGACCTTCCTCTTGACCTAATACCAAAGTGCCATCTCTACAGTGGCTGTGTTGCAGAGTTTAGTTTAGTTTATTTGATGGATCAACATCACGGCACACAGGTGTAACTCATAAGTTTAGTTTAGTTTATTCGATGGATCAACATCACGGCACATAGGTGTAACCCATAAGTTTAGTTTAGTTTATTCGATGGATCAACATCACGGCACACGGGTGTAACCCATAAGTTTAGTTTAGTTTATTCGATGGATCAACATCACGGCACACGGGTGTAACCCATAAGTTTAGTTTAGTTTATTCGATGGATCAACATCACGGCACGCGGGTGTAACGCATAAGTGCTCCGTTCTACTCCTAACTCGAGCCTGAGTCCAGAGTATCTCAGCTTAGTGCACGAACTCTGTAGTATCGGCGAGGGTCCTGAAATTCTTTGGGTAGATTTTTAACTCGAAATTTTGCCCACGCAGCGTCGTTAGGCTACTCTTTTTCAATTTCCAACTGCCAAGGGATGTTTTACGTGTGCAACAATACACACTGGTGTCTAATCTTACTACCCAGAGACCAGGGGAAATTTTGTTACTAGAAGTCCACGTGAAAAAATCCTGGCCCTTACCGGGGCTTGAACCCGGGACCTCCAGCACTTGATACCATACCTCGAGACCACTCAACCCCCTAAAAGAGCTGTCCTTCCCCTCTCCAAGTTCAGAAACGAGGGGGGTGTGCTAGACCAGTACTGCACTTTGCATCTGAGGAAAGACATATTAGATTGTCACCAGGTCATGGATCATCGTAGCACATAATGGGCTGGTTGGAATTAGGCAGAGGTTGCCAGTGTTTTCTCCATGAGCTTTAGGTATGTCATTGTCAACACGACTCCAACACAAAGCTCCTAGGGGATGTTTGAGAATATAAGAGGACACACAAGATAAGAACCTCATTTAAAATTGCCAAATTATGGAGATGAGTGATTTCTGTTCACATAGTCTTATGCATAGTCATCACTTAGTCTTGTAAAATAGATATCAGAAAGGTTCTAGAAAGGGCAAGTGTGGGAAAGGGAGTAGATCAGCTCACCTAATTATACCATTGCTTGGCAAATATTTTTTTTTTAAATGTTGCATATCCCTTACAGAACATTGCAGTCAACACCAGCATTTTCAGCTGCTGTTGATGTACTAGGCAAGATTACGCTCAGTAGTTTGCCATTGCTTTCTGAGCGACCTGCTCACATACCCCGTAAGTTACCAACGCGGCGAGAACCGCTACCAATTCTCGCACACATTATGTCACTCACAAGAGTATACAGGATTACGGAGAAAGACGCTAACTCCCTAGGCCAGGGAGACCGGAAACATTAGCGGATTTAAAAAATTGACTTGGGCTTCCCAGGGTAAAATGGAGAGAAGGAAATGACTTGTCAAGTAAAGGCGACCAGTGTGAAACTGACTACATCACCCACCAAGTGCAATTTGGACTAGCACTATATACTATACCCAGTGTTCCTTAAGATGTGTAACAGGGCCTTATACTTGTACGTTTTATTTGGTGTATGTCAATTCCTGTTACTTCACATCCACAACTGTGGTGTCTCTTGTTGATTCTTCTCTCTCTTCTGCCTTTCATATATAGGCCCTCAAACTAACTCATGCCATGCCCTTTGTAGACCTGTTCATGATTGGTTGGCTTTTGCAGCTAAAATTGTCTACAGGATGAGGTGGCCTTTCTCACGCCAACCCTCATTTGTCACCTCTTGTGACATGTCTGGTAGGTTACAGTCTCATCTCATCTTGTTCCTCTTGTACCTTGGGTTGTCGACGTGAAGCATAAACAGCGGGAGAGTGGCCATTTATGACCTTCATATATCGAGATTCCTATGGACTCTGTTATTCCCTCTGTCCATCATTTACATGGTCGACCTCTTGTTCTGGTTCCGTTTGGTCTGCACATCATTGCTTGTTGTGGTATACTCTTAGTTGGTAACCTAGTTTTATGGCCGAACCATTTAACCCGCTGTTTTCACATTAAATTTAGAGCTGCTTTAACCCCCTCGTCAGTCCTGATTTCTTCATTTCTGATTTTATCTCTCTTTGATACGTCGAGTATTTTTCTCAGGAATCTCATTTCTGTTGTGATTTTTCTTTTCTCTTTTTCTACCATAGTCCAGGTTTGTTACAGTATTACTGTTTTTCCCCTTCCCTTATGGGTATAAGTACACATGGGCATGTTGTTAATGACCTTTTACATAAGTAGCAGGTATGGAGAGATGTTAACGTGCTCATACCGCACAAGACCTACAGACACCAGTCTGGCCAACAAGAGTTGGTGGCAGCGGAGAAGTGGTTTCTGAGATGAATGTTACAAACATCTTGGATGGCTAGAATAACTAACAACCATTGCCTGGAAGAGACTAATGAAAGTAGATAAGCATACACAACTAGAAGAAAGAGACAAACTGTTTCTTAGTTGTATTATGAGAAGAGTGGCATTGAAGACTATTGTTATGGCTGAAAGATCAGTGGAAGAGGCATAGATATATTGAAAGAAATGGTGCTTGATGGTCTTTTTTTTTTCCCCCCATTCACTTACGTTGAACTCAAACATGGTCCGCACACATGCTACTACCGAGTTTCCCCAAAAATAAGACATACCCCTATAATAAGCCCTAGCACGATTTGTCTGAATGCTTTTAATATAAGGCATACCTCTAAAATAGGCCCTACTTAAGATTATCAGCTAGAATGAGGCTTGTTGCTGGATGGCCAGTCAGAGTACAGACGCCACTGGTGCATACTTGATAATGAACAAATGTGGTTCATAATTCAATACATCGTTCATGTGAAATAAAGTTACTAATGCACTACAAGCAGGCTACGTTGAAAAGAAATGCTCATTTAAGGAAAGCTTTATTGCTGGACAAGAGAGACTAGGGCCGATGGTTCTACAGGAAATGAAGTCTCAAGAAATTCAGGCTGGAATTTGGAATTTGGAGAGTTATGACGATGTTCCAGAAGAAAATGACATGACTGTATTTGAATAAATGTAGAATTTTATATATGAATAAATGTAGATTTTTGCATCTGAAAAAAAAAGATATATATATATATATATATATATATATATATATATATATATATATATATATATATATATATATATATATATATATATATATATATATATATATCAAGACATCCCCCAAAAATAAGGCCTAGAACATTTTTTAAGCTAAAATTAATATTAGACCCGATCTTATTTTCGGGGGAACACGTTAGTAGTGAGTGTCCTGGACTGATTTTTGCATGAGGGTTAGCTTTCCCTATTTCCAGCTTCCCACCAGGCAAAACATCTCTTACTCCTGAGGTACTTGTAATTTACATTCTCAAGTCAAAAGGGGGGAAGCCAACATTCATGTCCAAATGGGCCAATAGTCTAAGGTGATGACATGAAGGAATGACATAGTAGAGTTGACCCGGAATGCCTGGGACTGAGATCTGTGGAGAGACATGAGTATCAATGCAAGGCACACAATGATGATGAAGATGAAAGTACATGTATGTTTGCCTATTTATCAAGCTGTGCTAACATGCCAGTTTGCCTCCCACAGGTGTTCATTCGCGGGCGGCTAGAGTTCTAGTCTTGCTGACAATACCTGGCCACTTGCTGTTCAGTTACACTGTTTTCTACATGGGAGCTGGGCACACGTCCAGTACACTTGTGTTCCAGTCGTTTTACCTGCTTGCTGCCTTGCTGCAGGTAAGTTTAGCTTCTGGAAGATGTAGCGTGCATGTTAGAGAGGAAAAGGAACTCTCTTACGTGTCTTAAGTCATGTTTGGCAGAGGGTGTTTGACCCATATTTGTATAGATCAGTCGGTACTCAAGGGATGTTGTGATTTGCTGCCCTCACTTTCAAGCCAAGACATTTCCTGGTACCAATTGTAGGCTGGTTCAACCTGGAAACCCAGGTTGGAGTTGTGATCTTTTAGGCAGCAATGTAAATAATGATTGGGGAACAGATAGAGATATTGAAATAGGAATACATAAGGCAAGATTGGGGAACAGATATAGATACAAAATAAGAATACATAAGGCAAGATTGTGGAACAGTAGAGATATTAAAATAAGAATGCAAAAGGAGCTTTCATAGCACTACGAAACTTGTGGAAGTCAAAGTAAAATGACTACCAAACTTCAAATCCATCCATCATATGCCATGCCGATAAGTGTGGGCGGTCCATGTTCTGCCATCTCACTTGATCACCAGAGTCGTGGATCAGCTCCGTGTTCCTGTCTCGACCATGCCATGTGGCCAATCCATCCAGTATTTACTTCTCGGTCTCCCCCTTGGTCTCTTACCTTCGATCTTGCCAGTTGTCGCCAAGTTCTCCAAGTCATTTCTTCTCATAACATGCCCAAAAAATTTTGACTGTCTACGTCTAATGACTAATCAGTTTACGATCTTCATTTGTTTCTTGAAGGACTTGCTCATTGGTTTTTCTGTCGTCCATGGTATTACTTTGCATTTTCCTCAGAAACCACATTTCCACAGCCATCAGCTGTTTTTCAGCTTGACTGCTCATTGTCCGCGCTTCACATCCATACAAAAGCACAGGTTCTATGTAGCACCTCAACACTCTTTTTCTCGTTTCAATTGATATCTTTTTATTGGTCAGTATGATTTTCATCTTGCAAAAGGCTACCTCCACAATGGCAATTCTTGTTCTAATCTCTTCAAGGCATCTTCCATCAGATGTTATGACTGTGCCGAGATAACAATATCGATTCACTTGTTTAAGAATATGCCCATCTACTCGTATATCACATTGTGGTATTTCTTTCTTCAAATATGTAACTCTAATGTTAAATCAGTCCGCTGCATAGATCAGAAACATGGAGAGAGACTAAAATAATTTCAAATAAACTGCAGACATTCATTTACTGCTGTCTGTGCAGAATAGGACTAATGAGCAGGCCACACTCGTTTATTTAATGTTCCCAGGGTTCTTGCTTAATGTATTCTATTTCTACCCATAACCATGCAGGTCCTCTGCTTCCTCCTCATTGTCACCAACTGGCTGGTGTTAGATCCCAGATGGGCAACCACTCAGCCAAAATCATTTTCTTCTACTGGTGGTTAGTTCTGGATGTAGTTTGAGATCCCCTAACTCTGTCAGAAGGGACTAATTACCACTGACTAATCCCAGAGAGAAAACGTGGAACAAATGTCTGTTATGCTGATTTAAGACACTGTCCCTGATACTCAAGAAAACAGCCAAGAAGTGGCTCGTTGAAGATAGAATATATCTATATAGATTTGGCTGTACTTGGTATCACCAGAAGTGAGAAAGGAGGAGTTAAGACATGCAACGTAATCTGGTTACTTATGACTGCATAGGCAAGATACCTCCCGGACATAGATTCCCACTTCTGGACAATATGTGTGAACCCCCACTAAATGATACAATAATGTGTGTACTTGATACGCTACACAAACATTTATAAACATTTAGAATTATACGGACAAATTGAGTTTTAAAATACAACAACTGTGTTTATTATTTCTAGTCTTGATGATCATATGATGATGATGATGATTATAATATGGTATACGTAACTTAAGAGGTCACATAGGTCATGCTTCCCCCAGTGAGACGCAGTTCACTGTCAGATTGAAGGAGTCCAAATTGGTCCCTCACAAGGCTAAGTCACTTCCTGATATGGGTTGTTGACTGTCCATTGCTCCTAAGAGATCTGGAATGAAACAAACGGAGATGGGTAGTATCTACGTCTACACACCTCAAACACATATGTCTATACATTCTTATAAACATACATTCAAGTCATAATATATGATGATATATGATGGCATGTTACATAAACATATATAAGTTCTAAACAAATTAATATATATGTATATATTCATAAAAACCATTTAGAACATCTATAGCTCAAAACATACATCTTTCCATTCAACTATGTAATGGAGTGTTTCCCATATAAGTTCACCTCACTTACTCTTTCCCTTTCTGATTCATTCATACTGTCTTGTCGGAAGGGCTGGTCGCACAGTCCTGTCGAACATTAAATGCCTTCCCTGAATCTGTCTGGGATATTGAATGTCCTAAGTCATGTCTGTCCTCATGCAGACATCATGCAGATAAGGTGAACTGGTGCCATTCCTCAAACAAAGTGGTTTCACCATAATCTTGGTAGGCACTCAAAGTGTTGGTTCTAATAATCAATGTTAATTGGACGCTATCAAGAGACTGGTAGCTCTCAGGAATTTCTCCTAAGTAGTCAGTCTCCCCAATGTTTAACATCATACAGAATGAATCTAAATGCATCTCCTGTACATGAATAAGCCACACGCTCATGTAGCTTGGATAATGGATTTCTCCAAATTGTCACATACAACAAATCAGACAACCAAGTAGTGAATGAAAGAAGAAGGTAGTTCTCAGTGTAATAGTAAATCTAGAATTGGAACATTAAGTACAAAGAAAATCCACAAGTGTAAAGTTTGGGAGAATATGTAAAAACAGGAAACTACACAAGCCTTCAGACTAGCAGACAAACTAATGGTATTACCTGGGTTTTATAGTTTTGGAAATTCCATCATAATACTTCGTACAGAAGTCCAACAGAACGAAATGTTAATATTTCTCCAGTAGGTATCCTTTTGCTATACGTGAGTTTGCGTCTGAGGATTGTTGTCCCTGCTCATAGTTTTATTCTCTCCGTTCCTGGCTAGTTTCCACGTTGGCTAATTAATATGCCCCATATTAATTAACTCCACCTATTTTCCACATGGACTGTAGTTATTTCTGCCAATCAAATTGACCGATGCCCTGCCACATTCCTGAAACAATGAAACATGCTTTGGCGGCGATGCAGTTGCGTCATTACATTCCAATCTGCTGGTAACACCCGCCTTCCTGGGTTGCTGGCAAAATGTGTCAGCCATGTGTTCCTACTTTGCCGCCCGTATTGCAGTGAGGTGTTAAGCATCTGGTCCTAATTGCTCCTTTGTGGTGGCATGTTTTATTTCAGACGGGTCTGGCTGACCCTCTTATCTCCCATTCTGCCGTGGCTGGTTTACACATTAGGTCATGTTAACCGTAAGGTGTTAGGTGTCAGTCCCCATTCCAACCGCAGGATTCTAAACTAACACGTCAATCTCAACTGACTGGCTCCACGATGTATCAACTGAAAACAGTGAGTTTTCAACCTTTGATAGCACCCGCTGACTGGTGCCGTGGTGTCTGGTTTTTACGTTTGATCTGGACATCAAAGCTTTCTCAGACCTAGCATTACAGAAATGATGGGGTGTGCGTGGTCAAAATGTAATTTTCTCTTGTTTGCAATCTCTGTTAGTTTTTCCTTATTCCTTGGTTGGGGACTAGATTATTTTCTGGTGGACAATTATTCTTTTACTTAGAGAATGATTGAATAATTCTTGTGGGCTCTTTAATTCCTTTCAAACTTGTGTCATTCGGATGCTGCCGGGGCTGTCCCGTCACACTCATTCTGAAACCACTGACTATGTAATGACACACTACTTCGCACTTCTTAATAAAGCACAGCACACAGCATTGAAACGTTTTACACCTTATAATTGGTCTTTATAACTTACATGATCAAGAATGCGATTCACTAATTAAAATCATTGTGGAACATACAATATAATCTGGTGCTAATGGGATTTAAGAGCACCAGCTTTGGGCTTTCGAAGTCTGATTGTTTCTCTCACAGAATCTTAGCTCAGACTAACATTTTTTGTTAGTCTCTTTAACTGTTGCGTTAATCGTCACGAGATTTTTCGATCATGCTTAATCCATTTGCCACAGTTAACTGACATAAGCACTGCTTGACTACTGTCAAGCCTGTGTATGCTTTTAAATCCCTTACGTTTCTTAAAAATTTCATTCAAATTAAGTATCATGAGTCCACATATACTTTAATGTCCTCTTTACATGCTTTAAGGTACATTGGACATTTGGTTCGAGACCCAAAAATCTTAGACCAATTGGCACTCATTGGGTGATATGGTCAGTATCTTTACTTCCCAAGTCAAATGGTTTGGCCATGCAAGTAGGTTACCAGTCAACAGCATGCCACAACAAGCAATGATGTACAGACCAGATGGAAACAGAGGAAGAGGCCGACCAAGTAAACGTTGGACGGAGGGAATAGCAGAATCCATGGGAATGTCGATATACGAAGCCCATAATCGGGCACTCTCACGAAGTTTATACTTCACCTTGACACCGCAAGGTACAAGAGGAACATGATGAGATGAGATTTTAGGCTGCGTCGACGTGGGAAACTAGATCAATTGTTTAATTGCCCCAATTCAGATTCAAACACTAGATCACCAGGCTGGCAGATAAACATCTAGCCACTATGCAACTGTAGCTATTCCATACATACTTAACTTTCCCTCAACTTTTGCTACCACCTATCTAAAACTGCACGCACGCTCTTTTTACTTTAGCACACACTATGTAGACACTCTTTCCATTACATAAAACATCTAATCAAGCCATTTCTGCATTTCTGTGCTTTACCTTTTGTATAGTTTTCTGTTTTATTCTAAATAAGACTAAACTCCGAGAACTGCAAGAAGCAGGAAAATTCACAAAGGCACATGTAAGGACAAGATAATCACCATTCTTTGGTCACATTATGAGACAAGAGCCTGGAGAATGTTCTGGTGGCGGGGAAAAATGAGGGTATTTGAGAGAGGATGACAAATAGGTTGGTAGTGTAAATGATCTGATCCAGAGAAAGGAGATCAGTGTTTTATCAAGAACACAAAGTTCAGATATTTGTAGAAAACATGATCTCTTGTACTGTCCAGTATGGTACATGATGATGAAAATACTTTTTATGTATAAATGGAAAAAGAAACATGACATATTTTCTTAAAGTTATATCTTCTAATCAGTCTGATTGCAATCAAAAGTATTGTTGAAGATGAACTGATTTTGATTATAATTGTACCATGCTTAGAGCCGTTATATTTATATTTGATTAATGCATGAAAATGTGAAACATTTGTCCTTATTGTAATATCCGTTTAACCTTTTGTTGTGTTCTTTTGAGCCTCATTGCAGCCTTGCTGGTAATGTTCCACTATCCTATTTCCAGGTCATTCTACTGCTCTACATAGCTACGTGGCTGGTTCCTCTTATCTGGGTCGGCGGATCAGATCCAGACAATGTGGCAATTCCATATTTAACCGCCATCGGGGACCTGTTGGGCACAGGCTTCCTGGCATTGGCCTTCCATTTACTCTACTTGGTCGGTGACAGAGATGCAGATATAGGAGATTAACAGGTCTTAGTTCTGGCAGTTACATAAATAGTTTCAACAAACAAGCAGGGAGGGTGTGTGTTCAAGCATACTTGTGGTCTGAATTGTGTGGTGGGAGAGGTGACTTCCTCACATTTGTAAAGACGATCGACTCGTTTAATTAACACTTGTGAGGTGGGCAGCCAGTGTTAATGGTTACTAACTTTTACTAAATTTGTTTTCTTGGTTATAATGTTTACATTCCCCTTTATAACTAGTTTATAAAGCAATATAAGTTGGGGGATTTAGCAGTTTGGAAATAAACATACAGACCTTTTATATTTAATAATAAAAGATGACTCAACAAGATACGAATCAAGATGCAATAGGCATGTTGTAAGGCGAAATATAAACTTGAAAACTTAATGACAACTTGCAAACTTCATATGAATTGAGAAACGGAAAGACAAAATGATAAATACCTAGATACTTGGACTCAAACAGGGATTGGATAATTGGGATAGAGACCTGCCATGGCTTTGGTGATCCTATAGGGTGACGAATTCATGATTGTCCATGTCTGTCTGCATGACATGTGATAATGATGAAAAAGAAAAAATTTCTAAACTAGACCTGGGGAAATCCCTCACATATTTTAAGGTTAAAATAAGTCAACTTGATGGCATTTTTTTTAAAGTTTGCAGTACTAAAAGAAAGATGCAGAATATCTTTGCTTGTAGTTGTTTTTAAAGCAGATATACATCATGTATGTTAGTTATCCTAGTATATACCTTTGATTCTGTTGACATTTGGTCTCTTGAACTCATAAACATCTAGATTAAAGCATTTATATTTATAAAACCGTGCACAATGCACATTATTTGGCTGGGAAGGAATGACAATGAGGAAAGTAACTGGTCACCCAAGCTCATATGTTAGCCTACAATTTCTGTAGAGCTAAAACTTTAAACCCAGTGGCATTATCTGCTATGGAGCTACCTTTGCCATAGCTGGTTGTATTTAATATATGGATTGTTTTATTTCAATGAAATATACTAGTCTTTTTTTTTTCTTTCAGTTTCAAAGTGTTCACAAACAGCTTGTATATTTGGTCAATATTATTTACATTATTATGCTTGTACTATACACCAGCTCTGTGGTGAAGGAGTTAGAGATGCAGTTCGTAATCACCGCATTCGAAACACAGCTGCGGGCGATTTGGTAACAGACTGGCTTGCGTGAGTTTTTACAAAATGGTATGAGTGCCGGCTGTTCAGAAAACAATGGCAAACTACTGAACGTGCATACTTGCCAAGGAATCACAAACGGCCAAAAAAGCTGGGGTTGACTGCCACGTCCTGTAAAGGATATGCAACTAACTTTTTAACTATAAACATGTCATTTCCTGCCACTGCTGGTGTCTGCCTGAGGGAAAGGGTGGGTTATATAAAGGCCATTTGCCCAGTCTTACAATGTATGTACAGACCAGGATTTGTGTTTCACCTCCAGTAGGTCAGACAAAGGTTATCTGGTGGCAGACTGCTTTGTGACAGTTTTCACAATGATATGAGCATCAACCTACTGGTAACATAGACATCCTAGAATGTCACAAACACTGAGAAAATGCTGGGGTTGATTGTGATGTCCTGTACAAGAACAAGCAGCTAACTCCAGTAGGTCACTATCCTTTGCTATACAAAGGGTTAGAACCTATCTCATGAGATTCAAGGCTGGTTGTCTGACTGTCTAACCCATTCCTACCTCATGAGATTCAAGGCTGGTTGTCTGACTGTCTAACCTATACCTACCTCATGAGATTCAAGGCTGGTTGTCTGACTGTCTAACCTATACCTACCTCATGAGATTCAAGGCTGGTTGTCTGACTGTCTAACCTATACCTACCTCATGAGATTCAAGGCTGGTTGTCTGACTGTCTAACCTATACCTGCCTCATGAGATTCAAGGCTGGTTGTCTGACTGTCTAACCCATACCTACCTCATGAGATTCAAGGCTGGTTGTCTGACTGTCTAACCTATACCTACCTCATGAGATTCAAGGCTGGTTGTCTGACTGTCTAACCTATACCTACCTCATGAGATTCAAGGCTGGTTGTCTGACTGTCTAACCTATACCTACCTCATGAGATTCAAGGCTGGTTGTCTGACTGTCTAACCTATACCTACCTCATGAGATTCAAGGCTGGTTGTCTGACTGTCTAACCTATACCTACCTCATGAGATTCAAGGCTGGTTGTCTGACTGTCTAACCTATACCTACCTCATGAGATTCAAGGCTGGTTGTCTGACTGTCTAACCCATACCTACCTCATGAGATTCAAGGCTGGTTGTCTGACTGTCTAACCCATACCTACCTCATGAGATTCAAGGCTGGTTGTCTGACTGTCTAACCCATACCTACCTCATGAGATTCAAGGCTGGTTGTCTGACTGTCTAACCTATACCTACATCATGAGATTCAAGGCTGGTTGTCTGACTGTCTAACCCATACCTACCTCATGAGATTCAAGGCTGGTTGTCTGACTGTCTAACCCATACCTACCTCATGAGATTCAAGGCTGGTTGTCTGACTATCTAACCCATACCTACCTCATGAGATTCAAGGCTGGTTGTCTGACTGTCTAACCCATACCTACCTCATGAGATTCAAGGCTGGTTGTCTGACTGTCTAACCTATACCTGCCTCATGAGATTCAAGGCTGGTTGTCTGACTGTCTAACCTATACCTACCTCATGAGATTCAAGGCTGGTTGTCTGACTGTCTAACCCATACCTACCTCATGAGATTCAAGGCTGGTTGTCTGACTGTCTAACCCATACCTACCTCATGAGATTCAAGGCTGGTTGTCTGACTGTCTAACCCATACCTACCTCATGAGATTCAAGGCTGGTTGTCTGACTGTCTAACCTATACCTACATCATGAGATTCAAGGCTGGTTGTCTGACTGTCTAACCTATACCTCCCTCATGAGATTCAAGGCTGGTTGTCTGACTGTCTAACCTATACCTGCCTCATGAGATTCAAGGCTGGTTGTCTGACTGTCTAACCTATACCTACCTGATGAGATTCAAGGCTGGTTGTCTGACTGTCTAACCTATACCTGCCTCATGAGATTCAAGGCTGGTTGTCTGACTGTCTAACCTATACCTACCTCATGAGATTCAAGGCTGGTTGTCTGACTGTCTAACCTATACCTGCCTCATGAGATTCAAGGCTGGTTGTCTGACTGTCTAACCCATTCCTACCTCATGAGATTCAAGGCTGGTTGTCTGACTGTCTAACCTATACCTGCCTCATGAGATTCAAGGCTGGTTGTCTGACTGTCTAACCTATTCCTACCTCATGAGATTCAAGGCTGGTTGTCTGACTGTCTAACCTATACCTGCCTCATGAGATTCAAGGCTGGTTGTCTGACTGTCTAACCTATACCTGCCTCATGAGATTCAAGGCTGGTTGTCTGACTGTCTAACCTATACCTACCTCATGAGATTCAAGGCTGGTTGTCTGACTGTCTAACCTATACCTACCTCATGAGATTCAAGGCTGGTTGTCTGACTGTCTAACCTATACCTACCTCATGAGATTCAAGGCTGGTTGTCTGACTGTCTAACCTATACCTACCTCATGAGATTCAAGGCTGGTTGTCTGACTGTCTAACCTATACCTACCTCATGAGATTCAAGGCTGGTTGTCTGACTGTCTAACCTATACCTGCCTCATGAGATTCAAGGCTGGTTGTCTGACTGTCTAACCTATACCTGCCTCATGAGATTCAAGGCTGGTTGTCTGACTGTCTAACCTATTCCTACCTCATGAGATTCAAGGCTGGTTGTCTGACTGTCTAACCTATACCTACCTCATGAGATTCAAGGCTGGTTGTCTGACTGTCTAACCTATACCTACCTCATGAGATTCAAGGCTGGTTGTCTGACTGTCTAACCTATACCTGCCTCATGAGATTCAAGGCTGGTTGTCTGACTGTCTAACCCATTCCTTATATTTGTTTGTCTCTATAAAAGACGTAGTGGGACCACCAGCAGTAACATATTGTATATTATTCCTGTTTGTTATATTAGTGCCTTTTAAAGCTAGTTATATGTCATGCATTCAGTATTTTGCCTTCTTGTACAGATTGTTACATACTTGAGTTATGTGAAAGTTGTAGCACTGGAACACTTTAAGACCTATCCCACTTTTATCAGAAAATTATTTTATTTTAAATCCTTCATGGGCCGTCTTTGTGCAGAATTTAGTGTTTATTTTATTTCAGAAACGTTTAGCAACAGCTTAGCATTTCTTATAGGATTATTTTATGTTTCATTAATCTTTTTATGGTTTTAGTATTATAACATACAAATAAATAAGTTTCCAGTATTTTGTTATCAGTAAATTTAAATATAATTTCTTAACTATTTTTTATTGTTAAAGTTTTGATTGAAATGCAAGTTTTTGTGATGCACACTTCTTCTTGCACCCGGTTCTGTACATTATGGAGATATTTAATTAATTCATGAATAATGAGGGCCCTTTATTGATCTTACATTTTAAATGATGAGGCTGGTAGCTTCTGTTGGACATTAGTTGGTTGTGATGTGTTTTTATGTGGGTTACGGCCAATGAGTAAAATAGGACATAGGTATAGTATTAAAGGGAGCCACGGTGTAGTAGCTGGGCGCTGGCTTGTTGGTGCTGTGGTCATGGGTTCATTTCTGCATCAGAACAGATTTTTAAAAGTGAGCTGGACTCTGAGGTGGATCCAGTCTAAAATAGATACCAGGATAATTACTTGGGGAGTAAAGGAAGCAGATGTAATACTGACCACATGACCACTGATCACATCACTCCCAGAGGGCGGATTGCTCTATAACAAATACGAGTCTAGCACCACATACCCAGTGTGCCTAAGGCATGTACAAAGATCCTGTACTTTTATTTGTCTGGTAACCTATAGTATTCAAATCATATACATTCATGTCAGGGAGCTGTGGAAATGGAGTGACTAGCACATTCGCCTGCAAGCCCATAGGTGCCATGTTCAAGTCACCTTATAGACAGATTAATTTTGTATCGACTTGGACTCCAGGTTAACCCAGCCTAAATGAGTACCTGGAGAGGTCCTGGAAAGTAAAGGCAACATTCATGATATGGACCACATCACCCATTTGGTGCCAATTGTTCTATACAAATGCGATGCTACCATATGATTCCCAGCATGCCTCACGGATGTAAGAGAGCCCTGTATGTTTTTGCCTTACATTTAGGTCAGCAGAAACTAAGCACAGAATTGCAAGCAATGAATTACTTCAATGTTGAAGCACGCCTCTTTGATCCACTACAACTAGATATTACCTGATGCACTCACGGAAAGGGATATTATGTTTCATACAATAAATGTGTTTGTAAATGATTAAGATTACCGTTACGGATTAAGATTATCTTTAAGTAAGCTGCCAGCATGTGCTAACAGTATGCCTACAATTTAGAATTTGTATCTGTCTAAGATACTGGCCAATAAAAAGCTGTTAATTGCTGAGAGAAAAGTAGTATCAAAGTGCTAAATAGAACCCATTCTTTTGAATGCATGTGAGACATGGACAGTAAGCAGACAAGCTGGGAAACATCTAATGGCAGTGGAAATGTGGATTCTGGGGGAAATGCAAAGAAGTCTATGGATGGACGAACATTAATGAGAAAGACCTACAAGAAAAAATGAAAATCGTAAATTGATTAGAGATATTACACATAGACATTCAAGATTTGTTAGGCATGTTATGAGGAAAAGTAAACTTGAAAACATAGTGATAGCTGGCAAACTTGATGGAGGGAAAAGCAAGATGAAGGCAAAGAGATAAATATCTAGATGGCTTGGCCACATGGCATTATAGGGACAAGAACGCAGACCTGATCCAAGACTAGTGGTTGTATGAGATGGTGAACCTTGACTACCAACACTTATCAACATGGCACATGATGCTGATGAGGATATAGAATTTGTATACATTTTGTAAAGTTGACTTCATGTTGACTGGAATGATGCAGCACAGAAATAGGGTGTCATAGATCTGGAGTAGAGATTGAGTAATCCATCATAACATCAACTAGGGGAGAAGATGGTGTGTAGACACGAAACAAGGGCTTACATGAGAAACGGCATCACATATCTTAGAAGTGAGTAAGCAGTAGCGGGCTAAATAAAACATGAATGAAGTAAATAATTAAAAAGTACTGCAGATAAATACTAGTGAACCAAGAGATGATGAAAATATGGTGCATTGGATAGGACATACAATGAGAAAACCTGAGAATTGTATGATTTAAAAGGCTTTTGTTTGGAACCCATAGGGCAAAAGAAACAGTAAAATCTTAAAACACATGGAAAAGAGAAGTAGAAACAGAATGTAATTGTATTGGGAGGACATGGACGGAGCTACAAGGGATAGCTAAGGATTTGAGAGCTTGGAGGAAGTTGGTTGGAGGCCTTTGTCCCAATGGGGGATATAAGGTTGAAGAAGAAGCTGCAGGTAAATACAAAAATAAATAAATGAAGTGAAACTGGTGTGATATATTATCTGGATACTTATAGAGTGTTGATTGGTCTATGTAAATATGCTGCTAGCACCACATATGCTGTATGCCTTGGGTTGTGCAAAGGGTCGTTTGCTCACTTATATATTTAATGGAGGGTGAAGATTGTCAAAATAATGGGTTTTAGACAACTTTTTTAACATATGTTGTGTGCATAGTACTGCATATGTGTGCTTCCATTGTGTATGCAGCCATGTTACTGTCGTATGGTTTATTTAACTATTTAAATTGGTGATTTTTGAAATGATATATGAAATGTTTATATAAAATATTTAACAAATCTACAACAAACACTGTGAGTTATTTGTTATTGTGTATGGGGCATAATTTCACTCTAGGCAAATCTGCAGATGCTGATCCTTCTGCAGATATTGAAAAGGTGGTTCAGCAAGTCATTCACTAAATGATATAAGACAGTTGAGGACTTACTTTTGGTAGTTTATTAAGGTGTCATTATGTGGCATATCCATGTGGCTTAATGTCTGTTTGTGGCAGGCAATAATTGCCATGTGTGTATGCTTATGCGCTCACGAAGCTTCACGCACATGTGGTATTTATAATTCAAATATTGTACCACTGAAGAAAAGCATGCTGTTGTAAGATATTTTTGGCTAGCGGAATTACTGTCAGAGATATTCATAAGAAGATGCTGCCTGTCTATGGTGGCAGTTGTTTGTTACAAAAAGTGGTACACAACTGGAGGGAAATGATTTGCTAATGACAAAGAAGTTGAATGTACTTAAGAAATGAACATGGCTAAGGCAATAGCCTGACAAATTCTGTGGTGCAGTTATTGGGGACTGGTAAAACAAAGGTAAAAGCATCAGCATTTGTGGAGATTATGTTGAGACATAAGAGAGATTAAGTACAATAGTAAATTGTTTTCAAGTTTGCATCGCAAATATATTTTTTCTTGTTGACATTTTGTGATGTACTTGTATATCTACCGTGATACACTTTTGGTAAAAACTATCCAAAGATAGATTGTATTGGTCATAATATGAGATGTGGAGCCTGTTTTTAAAAAAAAAAAACTGGAAGACAGAATCTGGGAAAAAGAAGTAACCATCCAAGAAACAAGTATATTACACAGGCACTTCTAGAACATCAGAGTCCCCGGGAAGGTTAACCCGGTCAACATATGCCCGCAGAAGTCGGATGTGTCGGCCTAACGGTGCAAGAACGCAGCTCTGCTGTAAACAGGCACAACGCAATCACGTCCGGAAAAAAACTCCGGATGAACGCAGAAGAAAAAGAACATCAGAGTTCAGACTTAAGCAGAGCTAAAGAGAATCACTGAGAACTGGAGGGGGGGGGGGGGGGGGGGCATGCTCAGTTGACTTCAGTACCAGTGTTAGGACTGACTAATCTGATGTTGAGAGGGGGTGGTATCTTATTAAATGTCTCCCTAGTAGAGCCTGCCTGCTAGGGAAGGGGCAGGGGATGTCCCTCAGGAGTCCATACGCCTGGCGGCGCCCTGCCCGCATACCAGACGTTCCACGTTCACGACCAGCTCACCCGTGGCCATTCAGTCCTCGGCACGTTGGTCCACCTTAACTTGGGGTTTATAATCGGAGTTTTCCATCTAGTAGATTGGCCGCTGTAATGGCTAATGGGCCCAATCTACCCGGGGGCAAGAGGTTCCAGCGCCTCATTCCTGGTGAACACAGTAGCTCTCGTCGCTTCAGAGGTCACAGATCGTGAGAATTGTATGGATATTTTGCCCTGGCCATGCAGGTGTACGGGGGAATGAACAGGCTGATAGGCTAGCAGGGAAGGCACCTCTTGGTGGAATTTTGCCTATGGACCAGGGGGAGGTGGTCGTACGCTTGTGGGACCAGGTGGAGAAGGCGGAGGAACAGATTGAGAACCCATATGTGGAAAGAATGAGATTGCGGGGGATCAGCAGGGGTTCTGGAAGAATCTCAAAACTGAGAAGGAAGACCAGGAGAACTTTTAATCAGATAGCGGTGGGAATGATTAGTAGTATGACTCTTTGCTGGCTGTTGAACGAGGGGACGGAGCACGTATGGGAATGTCCTGAGTGCAGTGATGTCAGGTTCTTAACTCAACTCAACTCAACTCAAATGTCTCCATGGTGTGGCTGTGGGGGGCATAGTGGCTAGACACTCGCCTGTCAGCCCAGTTGTCATAGCCTTGGTCTCCATCAGGGCAGATTCAGATCTCCAATAGTGACCTGGCTCCCAGACTGACCCAGTCTAAAAATGGGTACCAAGATATGTCTTGGGAAGTAAAGGCAGCTGGTGTGACACTGACCTCACCCCCAGAGAGTGTTGATTGGTCTATAAAAAATCATGAGTCTAGCACCAGTACATCTTAACGTGTGTAAAAGGGCTTTTTACTTTACTGTGGATGTGACCAGTGATATAAACTCCAGCCTGGAGCAGGCACAACAGGAGGCCTCTAATAATCAGGTCTCTATTTGGCAGATGTTTCAGCCCCCCCCCTCCAGTAATATCCTCTCACTTGAGTCTTTATTCCTGAAAGATTTCCCCTACTTTGGCCAGTATGTCTATGGGGGGCTGCACTAGAAGAGTGCTCACTGAGGATGTTTTGTATCACATGAAAAGTCATCATGTGATTCATTAGAGTACGTAAGCTTGTTGGTTGATTTCATGAATGTGTTTTACTAATAGTCATTAGTGTGATGTGGTTGGCTAACTTTTATCATGTTTCACCAAACATCATTAGTGTGATGTCAATGGCTGATTTTTTATCATGCTTCGCCAAATATCATTAGTGTGATGTCAATGGGCTGATTGTTATCATGTTTCACCAAACATCATTAGTGTGATGTCAACGGCTGATTTTTATCATGTTTCACCAAACATACTATGGCGAGGGAGTCTCAGGGTGAATAGTTATACCGTCTAATGCTCCAAAGGTTGGGGATTCAATTCCAGCCTACATCGTTAGATTCATGAGTGCAGTTTTCTCAGAGAATCCAGGGGGTTGTCACTGGAGCTACGGAGTTTGTGCGATTTTTTGGCAGGCCACCCTATGGAAATAGACCGAACCATGTGGTATCAAATCCAGTGCAGTGAAGTAAATCCTCTGGCCTTTTAAATCCATTTTTTAAACATTTGGTTGATTACTTCTATTAACAGAAAATGTTCACTAAAAGCCATTAGAGTTGTGTTATATTTGAAAGAATATTGCCTCATCTTGGTAGATATCATTAAGTTAGCTAGTACCAGAAGTGACCATAATGCTGACTGTACACTACTTGTATAGTTATTTCCTCTGTTACCCAGGTATTAGAATCATGTTGCTAGTTTTTCTGCTGTTGTCTCTCTATGATTGTTTCCTGTGACTAATCTTTTGTGTACTTAACTAAATGTATTTATATGATAAATGCTCAGGTTCCTTCTAATCCTTTTGATACTTAATTTAAATTAATGCTATCAATGAAACAATGATTTATGTGGGTATTTTTTTTTCTTTCTGTTTTAAAAAAAAAACATTTTCATGTCTGAATGCACTTTGAATTTCAGGGAGCATTTTGAAAGTAGTTTCTCACATGTGTATGTGTCAGCATCTAAATGGTTCAGGTGCCAAGGGTTTACATTTTGTGGTGATAGTGACCAGCTCAAAACCAAATGACTGCATTACTCTGGTGAAATGAGTGTGCAGTTATACTCATGAGTTATATTCAGGAGTTTGTCACTTCCACTCGAGGTCTCTGTGGTGAAATGAGAGTATAATTATACACAGAGTTACATTCAGGAGTTTGTTACTTCCACTTGAGGTCTCTGTGGTGAAATGAGAGTATAATTATACACAGTTACATTCAGGAGTTTGTCACTTCCACTCGAGGTCTCTGTGGTGAAATGAGAGTATAATTATACACAGAGTTACATTCAGGAGTTTGTTACTTCCACTCGAGGTCTCTGTGGTGAAATGAGAGTATAATTATACACAGTGTTACATTCAGGAGTTTGTTACTTCCACTCGAGGTCTCTGTGGTGAAATGAGAGTATAATTATACACAGAGTTACATTCAGGAGTTTGTCACTTCCACTCGAGGTCTCTGTAGTGAAATGAGAGAACAGTTATACACAGAGTTACATTCAGCAGTTTGTCACTTCCATTCGAGGTCTCCGCTATGAAATGGTCCAGCCACCTGCTTCATGCTCCATAGGTTGTGGGTTCATTTTCTGACTTTGTCATTCAGTTCATGGGCGTCATTGTTTTGTCCAGAGACCGCAGGAGGTCGTTTCTGGAGCTACAGCGTTTGTGCTGTATGCGATGCTTTCGATGAGTCTATCTGCAGACCAAGCCATATACGATTAAAAACCTGGTGCATTGAAATGGATACTTTTGCCTTTAAACCCCCTTTTGTGTCACTCCCACTCTATTATTGTAGAGTTTCATTGAGTCTAGTTGTTCATTATTGTACCTCTTTATTACTTGTGGACCTTTGTGTCACTCCTACTATGTTGTTTTTTATCAGGATCAGGGAGGAGTATACCATAATGTTTCTCATTTTGTAGAAATTCAGTTAGTCCACACCCTGAAATGGACTTGGTCTGCTTGAACTAAAAGTGGATACTGTATCCTCTGACCTAGTCCACCCCTTGTGATACCCCTAACATTATACACCCATGTATCTTTGTGGGATTCACCCGATGGAAACATGTGTACTGATGGAGTCGGATCATATACAGAGTGCACTTTCTTGTTTCTGTTGTGCTAGTGGATACCTATTTTCATTGTGAATGTTAGAATGAGAGTCATAGGTGCTGTTAGAACGACATTGGTAGGTTACATTAGAATGAGAGTGGTAGGTTCTATTAGAATGAAAGTGGCAGGTTATGTTAAGATGAGATTAGTTTAGTCGTTTAGTTTAGTCGATGGATCAACATCCATCGTAATCCATAAGTGCTCCGTTCTCCTCCTAACTCAAACCTGAGTTTGGAGAAACTCAGCTCAGTGCATGAACTCCGTAGCACCGGCGAGGATCCTGAAATACTTTGGGTAGATTTTTAACTCGAAATTTAGCCCAGGCAGTGCCATTAGGTTACTCTTTTTCGATTTCCAACTGCCAAGGGATTTTTTTACGTGCGCAACAATACACACGGGCATCCTATCTCACTACCCAGAGACCAGGGGACATTTTATTACTAGAAGCCCACGTGAAAAAATCCCGGTCATCACGTGGGATTGAATCCGGAACCTCCAGCACTCGAGGCAGACACATACCTCGAGACTATGTAACCCCCTCGTGTTAAGATGAGAGTCGTATGTTGTGTTAGAATGAGAGTCATGGATTCTGTTAGAATAAAAGTGGTAGGTTCTGATAGAATGAGAGTGGTAGGTTCTGTTAGAATGAGATTGGTAGGTTACATTAGAATGAGAGTGGTAGATTATGTTAGAATGATAGTCGTAGGTTCTGTTAGAATGAGAGTGACAGGTTATGATAGTATGAGAGTCATACATTTTGTTACAATGAGACATAGGTTATGTTAGAATAAGAGTGGTAGGTTCTGTTAGAATTAGAGTGGTATGTTACGTTAGAATGAGAGTGGTAGGTTCTGTTAGAATGAGAGTGGCAGGTTATGTTAGGATGAGAGTTATACGTTTTGTTAGAATGAGGCATAGGTTCTGTTAGAATAAAAGTGGTAGGTTCTGTTCGAATGAGAGTGGTAGGTTCTGTTAGGATGAGAGTGACAGGTTATGTTAGAATGAGAGTGGTAGGTTCTGTTAGAATGAGAGTGGCAGGTTATGTTAGGATGAGAGTCATATGTTTTGTTAGAATGAGACATAGGTTCTGTTAGAATAAGAGTGGTAGGTTCTGTTAGAATGAGAGTGGTAGGTTCTGTTAGAATGAGAGTGGTAGGTTCTGTTAGAATGAGAGTGGTAGGTTCTGTTAGAATGAGAGTGGCAGGTTCTGTTAGAAAGTGTGACAGGTTATGTTAGAGCAAGAGCAGTAGGTTGCATTAGAATGAGTGTGGCAGGTTCTGTTAGAGTGGCAGATGAATGTATGCCAAAAGCGTAATATCATAAGTAGGAGAGTTTCAACGTATGCACATTGCAAGTCATGTAGCAGATGACAATCACACTTCGTTGTAATTAGCAGATATCAAATTGGGTCTGTTCAGCTAAATATATATGTTTTAATTGTTTGCTTCCCACTATGCATATAAATTTACTTGACGTTTGTGAATTGGCTGCAATTGATAAGTCATATGTGATAGCTATATAAGTAAGCCATATCATACATACCATTAACCTTTTGAAACTTGTTGTCCTTGGCCTTCGATTACACTTACCTGAGCTCATGAGGGGAAAGTTCAAACTTTTCCTCATTGTACCACCTCCACTCCATTATCTCACTGCCCCTACTCTGTTATCTTACCACTTGTAATCTGTCATCTTACCACCTCTATTCCATCATCTTACAATCTCTATCCAATCATCTCACTATCTATATTCCATCACCTCACTACCTCTATTATGTCATATTTTCATCTTTAATCTGTCATCTTACCACCTCTATTCTGTCATCTTACTACCTCTATCCCAACATCTTACCATCTCTATTCCATCATCGTACTACCTCTATCCCAACATCTTACCACCTCTATTCTGTCATATTACTACCTCTATCCCAACATCTTACCATCTCTATTCCATCATCGTACTACCTCTATTGTGTCATCTTACCACTTCTAGTCTGTCATCTTACCAACTCTATTCTATCATCTTACCATCTCTATTCTGTCACCTTACCACCTCTATTATATCATCTTCCCACCTCTATTATTTCATCCCTACCACCTCTTGTCTGTCCTCTTACCACCTCTTGTATATCATATGTTGACTTCTATTCCTACCAGAAAATATCTACAAAATGACAGATAAGACACACGGGAATGTTTCTAACCGTGTCTCATTTTCTATGCATGCCACCCCATCCATAACCTTGCTCCATGTCATTCTCTGGTTTCTGCTAACTTTCACTGCATTTGTGAGAGAACTAACAGATGTGTTACCTCTGTCAACAGCTTAAGAGGAGATCTAGATGTTTATGTCAGCATTTCACCTGTCATTATATACATAAAAATCTGGTGACCTATTCTGATATGTAACCCTGTCAAAATTCCTGAGTGTAATTTTTCTCCAATGCCTCCAACAATGTCTAAACAAATCAGAGATTCCCCCGGGAAGGTTAACCCGGTCAACAAATGCCCGCAGAAGTCGGGTGTGTCAGCCTAACGGCGCAAGATAGCAGCTCTGCTGTAAACAGGCACAACGCAATCACGTCCGGAAAAAAAAAAACTCTGGATGAACGCAGAAGAAGAAGATCAGAGATTCTATAATTTCATTGACTAAGAGTGTTTTTGTTTTGTTTTGTCTTTTGTGAAGTTCAAAGAAATTAAATTCAAACTTCATCACTGGAGCTTTGGAGTATGTACTTTTTGCAATGCTCTCGGCAGTTTTACGGAGAGAGGCTGGGTTTAATGTAGTAAAACCCGGTGCAGTAAAGTCAAGTATCTCATCTTTAACATACAGGGTTGACCAAAAGTATTTTATTTCCCAATAATGTAAATACAGCATATGTATATACTCTGTCTGTCTGTCTCTCTCTCTCTCTGTCTCTCTCTCTCTGTCTCTCTCTCTCTCTCTCTCTCTCTCTCTCTCTCTCTCTCTCTCTCTCCCCCCCCCCCCTTTCTATGTGAGAAAGAGAGAGTGAATAAACATAAATAATTTTTTTACTGGTTTTCAAATGTGGTTGACTTAATCAACCAACATTATATTGTGAATTATGTTACTACACATACAATGCACATTTTAACACAATTTTTAGAGCAGTTGATAATAGTTTATAGATGATAGCACTGTGCAGTTAATCCTGTCTTCATTAAATTGTCTATTGTTGAATTATTTTAAGTTCTTCCAAAAATATTGCTAATAACATAATGCTGCTATTTGATAAGCTGTATAATTTGGCGACTGAAATCAAGGGGAGATCATCTATAATATAAGACATTCAATCATGTTAGAATGTACATATTTACTGCTAATAAATAATTCTTAAGCAAATATTGATTGAATGTAACATTATTTTATGGTAAACATCTCTTGAATATGTGAAGGATATTTTGTAAATAAAAATCACACTGTATTCAAGTATACATGGTTTTTGCTTTGTTTTATCCCAGTAATAAAGAGTAGTCTAATCTTGATAATCAGTTTCGTTCACAGAAAATTACATTTTGTTGAAGCTGGATGATTTTCTCATGTAATCTAGCAAACTAAACAAACAGGTTGAGTACAGTGGGTTGGGGTCTTCTTTCCAACAGCTTAAATGTTCTGATTTTTGAGTCTGAAACAAAATGGCAATGCCCAATCTTACCAAGACCTATGTGTTAAGGCCATGTTTAGAAGAAAACTAGTACTAGGCATTGCGACCATTGATTTATTCAGGGAACCAAAGATTGATGAAGAAGATTAAGGAACATTTTCTTTCACATTATAAGAATCCAGTAAGGGGCCATATGAAAACTCGAAGAGAGAAAAGACTCATGCAGCAAACATGAGAAATCTCACGTTTTCTTAACGTTAATTTTAGGGATATCTTTGTCTAGCCATTACTGATTTATGTTATTGAAGTGGTTTTAAACCCCAGTTTGAGACTGGATTGTCTCCCAATAGTACACGTCTCTATGATGGACCCAACTCTATCAAATGGGTGCTAGAGATTTCTTAGACAACTTTAGATGTCAAAGAATGGAACACCGCAATTCATCTTATAATACTGTAATCCAACTAACGTGAAATTCTAAGGCTTCTCAATCCTACATCAATATCTGCCATTGACATGTCTGTATGTTCACTTGCTACAAATACTCAGATCAACACAACAAATATATAGTTAATTAATGTCGGGTACTACCCGACCAACCAACTCTATGCTACCAATCTCAAACTTGGACTTTATCCAAATCACACTTTCGCAAAATCAACACCTGCGAGATGAGATGCCTGAGGAGAGCTGCCAACTTAACCAATTGAGACTGAATAAGAAATGTTGTTATCAGACAGACAGTGGGATCAACACCTTATGCCACATTTATTGAAAGACAGAAGATCAAGTGGTTTGGCCATGTCGTTAGAATGCAACATCAGCAATTACCATCACTGGCCTTACATCAAAGATAACTCTGCGATGAGACCAAGAGGACGTCCAAGAAGAAAATGGATTGACAACATCAAAGACATTATACAATCACACGGAATGACACTATTCAGTGTCACCCACTGGGTGATGGAGCGCAAATTATTCCTCCCCACTACGCTTGACGGCAGAAATGGAAGATGATGATGATGATGATCATGATGACTACCCGGCCATAGCCTTGTAAACTTTGAGTCTTTGATAAACTTTTCTCAATCACTGCTAATGATGGAATTTGTGATGGTGTAGAAGTTGGGTGCTTGCCTTCCGGTCCGGTGATCAAGGGTTCGAATTCACATCGAGGCTATTGTTACAATTAATGTGGACTCCCAGGTCGACCCAGCCTAAAACGGGTGTCAGGAAATGTCTTGGAAAGTGCCGGCCGGTCTGATGTTGACTACATCATCCCTCCTATGCCGGTTGGTCTATAAATAATATGGGCTTAGCACCATATACCCAATAGCCTTAATGCCTGTAAAGGTTTTTTTTACTCTACTAATTTACTGGACAGACAGAAAAAAACCAATGACCAAGTACTACAGGAGACAAATGAAAATCGTAAATTGATTAGAGACAGTAGACGTAGACAGTCCAAATTTTTTGGACATGTTATGAGACGAAATGAATTGGAGAACTTGGTGACAACTGGTAAGATCGAAGGGAAGAGACCAAGGGGAAGACCGAGAAATAAATACCTGGATGGCTTGGCTACATGGCATGGTCGAGACAGGAACACTGAGCTGATCCACGACTCTGGTGATCGAGTGAAATGGCGAGTCATTACCGCCCACGCTTTCCAGCATGGCATATGATTGACTGAATTTACTGCTAAACCAGATTTGTGGCGAAGGTGTTACGGACGTAGCTTATAATCCCGCATACCGCGTTAGAAACACGGGTGTGGGCAATTTGGCAGGAGACCGCATTGCGCTGGTTTTATGAAATGGTGTGAGTGCCGGTGGTTCAGAAAGCAATGGTAAACTACTGAACGTAAATTTGCCAAGAAATATTGAACAGCCAAAAAATGCTCGGGTTGACTGCGACGTCCAGTAAAGGATATGCAACTAACTAATTAACTTACTGCTAAAGACTTTAACACAGTGGTTCTCAACCTTTTTTTGGCTCGTGCCTCCCTTCACCATATTTTCAGAACGTCATCATTCTCCCCCCCCCCCCCCCCCCGACTTTCGTATTTCCTACCTAAAAAAAATCCCCCCCTTCCGTCGCCCCTACACAGTATAAGTAATAATGGAAGCTAAATTTAATAGCACATACTAAAACAAGTCTTGATGTCCACATAAAACGTGATTTATGGGTCTACTTACTTTATAAAATGAATTTTAGAAGGGTGAGACTTACAGAACCGTAAAGTAGGAAGGGGGAAAAACAGTATCAAGTAATCGGTTCTTGTATTAACGCGATCTTGAAATAATCTTAATCCCCCCCCCCCCCCCCGGCAAACCTACAATTCCCCCCTGGGGGGAATTCTCCACCGGTTGAGAACCACTGCATTAACAGGACACGCATCAAAGGATAACTTTTTTTCATGATAACATAATAGCAAAACACAAAGAGACTACTGCATGGCTGAATACTGGGGAGGGAAGAGGGGGTGAAGGAGGGAGGAAGGGAGAGCTGGGCTGAGTACCACATTAATAAACAGACATGCAAAGATCTGTTATTGCAGCCAAAAGCGTCTCATTTAATCACGTGTATGGACTACGCTCGGGTTCAAAACGAGCGAACGACAAAATAATAATAATAAGAAGAAAGCTTGACGTCATACCCTGGGATTCCCTTTTGTTTGGGGTGAAAGAAAGCAAAAGTACCTGAAATTATCAATGGTGATTTTAAGTTCATATGATACGTTAATTTCTTATTGTATGTGTGTGTGTGTGCGCGCGCGCGCTAGGGTTATAAATATATGGGAGGTGGGGGTTGTTGTCATGCACAAAGCTTGCTATAATTCACCTTACTGTGTCGTTAGCAACAGCCTTGACCTAATTCCTTTCATGTTCCACAAGCATTTGGGGAAATGCTATTGAATTGAGCCCTTGAATGGCAGCTATTAGTTTGTTTGTTTTTTAAGAGCACCTCATATACCTATACATTCTTTAATACCATTTAACATATGATTATAACCTCACCTCGATACAAACTCATCCGTAGAGATAGACACGCCTGTAGAATACTGCTTTCTATGGCTAATTTTGCCGGTCTCTCTGGCCGAGGGGTTACAACACTTTCTCCGTAATCCCGTTTATCACGCAGAGTCTCGTAGCAAGCGAGAGCTGGGAGCGGTTCGACCCCCGCTGGTGACTTGAGGGATAACTGAGCCGGCCGCTCAGAAAGCAATGGCAAACTATTGAGCGTAATCTTGCCAAGAAATCAACATATAGCTGAAAGATGCTGTTGACAGCGATGTCCTGTAAAGGATATACAAAACACTTATTATGGCTAATTTTACTATTTGAAATCGAAACCCGGATTCCCATTCTAAAATAAAAAGTACTCCTATGCAGACCAGTGAGTCTCGTTAGTATTGTGGCTAGTTAGCCTGCTTACCCGACGATAAACTGTTCGAATCTCCATCTACAAGGGAGATATTTTAAACATTAATCTAGGCTCCCATATCTCATCACATCTTGTTCTCTTGTGTCTTGTGCTGTCGAGGTGTAAGTAACATCAAAATCGGAAGAGTGCCCGTTTATGTGCTTCATATAAACCAATGCCAATAGACTCTGTTATTCCCTCTGCTCATCGTTTACATGGTCGGCTTCTACTTCTGGTTCCATTTGGTTTGTACTTCATTGTTTGGTGTGATACATTGTTAGTTGGTAGCTAAGTATTTTGTTTTCGATATTTGAGCGTAGTTCACGTGCTACTAGTACTATAGGGTGTATTTTTAAAGACTGGGGTTTTTGAAAATATTGCCGTTCTAAGTTTTGTATTTACCTACTGTGGTGTTCACGCAACATGAAAGATAAATACAATACTTGGAACGACAATATTTTCAAATACACCCTGTAGAAAGATTGTGTTGCACTGTACTTTTTAGCATCTACTGATACGTGTTTGTTCTTTAGTATTGGTGCTGTTTGACCAATGAGTTAGTTTGCCTTATATTATATATTGTCGATCTCGTCTTCTTCTAATTTGCTATTTGAAATTTGATGATGTCACACTTCGTAAGTACTTGAAGCTCTTTACTTGTTTCGTGAGAGTGTTATTTGTTCATTGGAAAAAAAAAAGGGGGGGGGGGGTGTCCTTGCAAAAACAACAGTGAAAGATAAACTATATGGACCACTGAGTGAACTAAAAAGGACAGTTAAATTAATATAAATGAAAACATTCCAGTTATAGACATATTTCAAGCGAACGAAAGAAGAAGACGACATAGGGTTAGTACCATATACCCATTACAGAAGGAATAGGAAAAGGTTCTGTACTTTTACCGACACAGATCTAGCGATCTATGACAGACAGTCAGGCCATTCACTCAGTATTCGTATCCACAACAAACTTCATGTAGTAGCGGGTAAATATGTACCAGAAAGTGGACCATTGAACAGATGACAGCCTAATGAATGTCAATGTCATAGAATGCCAGAGGCTTCTCAGAGGCTTCTCACCAGAGGCTTCTCATACCACAAGAAAGTATTCAACAAAATAGGAATGAGGAATTAGCAGAATAAAAATTAAATCACGCCCCTCAGTGTCAGTCCAGCTATGACGAAATATTGTGCCAGTAAAAAGCCGACACTCAAAGCGACAACAGGCTAGATTTTTACAATGAGGCTAATTAGTAATCGCACATTTAGCACGTAGAACGTTTGACGTTCCACAACCCAGAGAAGAAACAACAAGGCGTGAGTTCGCATACATCGTTGCGTAGACGATAGACGGTCTGGAGCCGCGAAGCACATCACATATGTGAAATTTAGATTGAATAGAGACGTCGATTGGTCAGCAGGCGTGAGATGGCCAGTCGCTCAGGAAAAAATTTACGATGGACTGGGAACTCTCAACCACACAGGTGTGAACGGACGGACACCACGGCTGGTCTAGAAAAACGCATGGCTAACACCCGCAGCCAAGTCAGAAAAAAGTTGCCCCACAGATACGAGGATTCGTATAAATACTCGTGGGGTGGGAGGGGAGGGGGGAGGGACGTCTCAAATCAGACTTGAATATTCTGAGGATCAGGTATGGAGGATTTAAATGGATATGTCCTTTATCAATAAGTCTGATTTTTATTCTGTTAAGAATTTCCTATGGAAATAATTTCGAGTTACTGTTCATCTAAGTAGCGAGTCTGTTCCTTTTCAGACTTCCCTTTCGTTGTTCGTTGTATATTATTTCATTGCGAACTATCATTGGCTTGTGTTACTTGGCTGAGAACTGTTATTTCTCAGTTTCTATATATAGCCTATTGATATAATTTTGTCATATACCACTATGTTACGATTATGTTCCTTGCATATTTTTTATGTATGTTTCCATCAATTTTTGGACGGACATTCATTTCATAAGATCAGATCAATGAGACCTGTTTAATGTCTCATTTTGCTGTATATAAAAGTACTACTATCTCAATCTCATTCGTCAAGCTATTATTAGGAATATCATTATATGCCTATTTTGTATTGTTACTATGCATACTTTCATGTTGCCATGCATAATTTTTATTATATGCTTGAGATATTAGTTAGTTAGTTAGTTAGTCGACAGATCGTCCTCATTGCACATCGAACCATTCAGTCCATAAGTGCTCGGATCCCCTCCTCAGCAAATCCCGCAGCGTGTAGCGGCTAACGACGCCAGTTCTGTGTTGGTTTATCAATCTTCTTTGGCTTCCTGCGTAGTGTTCTTGTTTGGCCACCCCTCTTTTAATTTGCTGCTCTCGTAGTCTGGCCATTGTTGTAGATTCACAGTCATCACTTGGTTCTCGCAAAAGTCTTACTTCTCGTAGAGCATTCAGAATGTCAGCCTGGTCCATGGTGTGGGATGTGGATTTTAATTCCTGAGAATAATTCGTTAAAATGTCTAGGGGGTTTTATTGATTCTCTGTCACTGGTAAGAATGCAGGGTGATCAGGGATATTTACCACAAATCCCAGGAGGAAAGAGTTCCATCCTTGAAACAATGGCATCTGTGTGTAGGTTTCCCTTCCCACTTCATCACCCTTTAAATTAACTATAGATGCTAGAAGGATATTGATTGCTCACAACATATAAACAACCACTTGTTGGACACCACATTTACTTGATGTACACAACACTTTTGGACAAACAGTTCAGGTATTAACTCAAGATCTGCAGTTACATATATATATATAGGTGTAATAAACACTATGCATTTTCAGACAGGCATGGGAATGATATGCAGTATTACAACATAGTACCCAGTGACCCCAGAAAAAAAACAAGGTTATTACAAACAACATAACAACCACAAATTGGGTCTACTTTCATTTTCCCTCATGATTAAGGCAAATAAAGATAGTAAATAGAACCCAAAATAACATGTTTCTGACACCTTTTACCATTCTCTCATTGTTAAAAATAATGAGTTGGTGTCAAAATACTATACCATCTATATACCATTGGAAAAAAAACTACTGACCTGTTACCTTTAGAAAACAAAAACCAACATATAAACAGCATTTTGTACTAATTAAATTAATTAATCGAGTCTATCTCCTGGTGTGCGGTTATGGGTCCACCTTTGCTGTCGATTAGATCCTTTTCCCCATTATCTGGGTACCGAATTAATGCACTCAGTTATGTTCTTACTATTTAGTCACTGGTAATTGGCTGGTGCAAATCATACTTTATAATCCAAACTAGAAATTACACACAATCACAAATCCCTCTGCGGGCTAGAATATTCGAGTACTCTGTTGCAGTAGGCTCGGTGTCTTTTTTTGAAATTTGGGGCCTCAGGTTGGTCTAACTTTCCGGAATTTCCACTTAAGCTCTGCAGAAGGTACTTTACCATCTCACCATACATGGTGCCAAGTAGACGTCCATTCAGCTTCTCTGCTTTTAATATCAGAATCCCAAGTAGTTCAACAAAGATTTTACACCCACCAAGTCGCGAGTCTATAACCCATGGCATTTAGGTTGACATTGGACCAGCAAAGAGTTAGTCGTTGTTATCTAGTCCAGTGTAGAACTTTATATGACTGAGAGGCATCTCATGGTAGTATCTGTGACTAGGGCCACAATTGATCTATACCTACATATATGCACAGATGAATGAATCCAGCACAGTAACAGGTTTGCAAACAATTGGATGATTCCTCTTGTTGCTGATGTAGAGACATTTAGCTGCTTTCATATGGTCTTTTATCTGATGGTGTTCAGGGTTTGGAACCTTGAGGTAATCTGGTTTCGTAGTTATGTTTCAGATGATATTAAGTTTGTACCTTGGTTGTATTGGCTTATGTGGTTCAGTGTCTTCTCCCATTTTGAGTTGGTGTTCATAGCTAGAACTTGGGGTTGCATGGCTGAAACCTTATGTTTGCCTTTTGCAGCTGTGAGATGTTCTTTCGAAGACTTATCCATTGTGGATATTAACTTGGTAATCCAACCAACAGTTGAAGGGCTTTCACTGTTGCTAGTTTTAGTAACTTGTAGGATTGTCCCATAGTTTCACTGATTTTGCTGAGTGATAAGGCTTATAGGTGATACTTCTCAGACGTAAAGCAGACGATACACTGTTGTCCGTTACTCTGTTGATCTTCATCTTTGTAGATTATTAGATCTTGAAGTCCACATGTGGGATGTTCCTACTAAAATAGGACTTAATCACTCACCCCGTCAGTTGTCTTCTAATTTATCTGTTGCTCGCTATGGAGCTATTGAGCGCCGCAGTAAACATTGAGGTATGGCTAGATCCAGACTATGGTTTGGACATTCACTTTATGGCTGTTTACCCAGGATCCAGTGTTAGTGATATAGTCCCACCAAATTCAACCACCACCTGCTTCTCTTCTATAGAAAAGGGATGACAAGAATACAACACTAGCATTAACCTACTGTGTTATGGTAAAAGGTTTACAACACAATTACAAACACAAATACAAAACACCAAGGGGAGAAGGGGAAAGGAGTGGGTGTCCATGTTCCACTGTCCCTCATTGCTGAGTAGAGCCATTCTGACTCTTCATAGTGAGTAAGGTATTTTCTCACTTATATTTTGTTCTGTTGTTACTGGGACTATTGGATGGGTGAAGTCATTCTGTCCATCCAACATGTTGATATTGTCTCTCTCATTACTTGAAGAGAATAGCCTATACAGAATCCCTGTGGTTTCTAATGCCGCGTCTTCATTTCGGCACTATAATCATCACTAGGTCAAGACTATTCACCATTGGCTTTTTAAGTACTGACATACACATGAATTCTTCTATCAACATCCTCATGTCCCAAGGTGCAACATTAAAATGTATATTCCCACAGTAAAAAGTAACAATCAGAACAGAGAAAATTCTCATACCAAAAAAAAACATACATGTACATTTCTCTGATATTAAGTACATGATAATCATACATAATAATCATAATGATGATGCAGGGAGCCTAGGTTTTTGAATTATCTTCATGAACTAAAACATCCATTGTTTTCCCCCACTGCGTACAGCACATGAGGATAGTAATCGCTGTGATATGTTTTGCCAATGACTGCTATTATTCGGAGGGTATTTATAAGAATAACTTATGCCGCATGGTCCAGTCTTCTGAATATTGCAAGCAATTTATTCACATCAATCTTCGCTTCTGTTTCTACTACGGTGAGGCGATGCGGAGTGAATCCTATCCGAACATACATTTACATCACGCGTTTAATTGTTCATGAATTTATATTCAAACATGGCCTGTCCCTAACACTATTTTATGAAATGATTATATGTTCACCCTCATATGGAGTGGTTACTAATCTGTTAACAAAAGAATGGTACTAAAATTTAGCACTATATTTCCAAGTTACAGATTATAATGTGGCAAAATATTTTATCCCCTGACTAAGTACGAGTCAGGAATATGCGTAATCATTTGTATGTCCCCGCATGGATAAAACACCTTTCTATAGTACATAGATTATTTGCAGATTTCTAAGCATAAATAGTGAGATATTGTTCACAGTGCCTAGAAGTTTTAACATAGGAATATGAAATTGACAGACACTAGTTCTTTACTATGAAGCATGAATCAGGGGTCTGCTCCTACATTGAGAAAATCTCTAGAATGTGTTTCAGACATGAGAGTTGATACTTTACAGTACACATAATATTCATAGATTATAGCACTACTAGTGAGATATAAGTTCATAATGCCTATACAAGATATTAACATATGGATTTGAAATTGTAAGACATAGGAAAAATTACAGCGTGGCGCCCACCTGTGTTTCCTTAGTAAACATCATCCAGCCTGGTTTAAGAGAATTGTAACTAATTCTTAATTAAACATACTGGTCTAGGTAATACATAAATATATCTTAATCATGTAGATAACATACCAATAGCTTGAAGAGAATCATGGTTTTAAAAGGCAACATGCCTTCTCCCCGAAGGGAAAACTTTTACATGTCTGTTCTTTGTCGTCGTACTGACCAAAATGGCTACACTGGCCTTTGTTTTACAATCAGTCGACGACTGTTGGCCAGGTATGTAGGCCAAAATAAGGCCAAATTAATTAAGCTGCCACGGTCCGTCTATCGCTGTTTTATTTTCTCCTACATTAAGTAAGTTACTTAAACAGTAATTGTAAGGGTTTGTGTATTTTTAAGGGAGTCCATAAATAGGAAAGGGTAGGGACGTTTTTATTATACCACACATGGCTCGTCCACCCTCCACAGTAGCCTCACCTGCGAGCTTGTCAGCCCGCTCATTTCCTTGTACTCCCGCATGCCCTGGCACGAAGATGAAACTAATCTTTGCCAGCCGAGACCGCTCCAGAGGCAGCAACCATTATCTTCGGATCGACCCCTCCTCTATCCTCTTGATCATGTTCATTGAGTCGCTAAGGAAACATGCCCTAGTGAATGTCTGTGTCTCGAGCCATGTTATTGCTTTACTTACTGCCAAGACTTCCATGGTCAGACTACTTGTGGTTTCAGTGAAAGCACCAGAGTCCTCCTTCACAATTCTCCCTCCGGCCCGAGCTGTAAAGGCCCATGAGCTTCTCACATGTCGGACGACCGACCCATCTGTGTAGATGACCGCGTCACCGACTAGCGAATTCTCGAAAATCAACGCTTGTACTTCAGCCTCCACAGCAGCCGGATTTTCTTGTCTGCATTTTCTACCTAGTTGGATGCAAACTGAAAAGGGTGTGCAGAAGTCTGTTGGCACTTGCACCCACTCCTCGCCAGGTTCTAAGTCCTCAAGTGAACACACCTGTTGAAGAATGTCTTCGGCTTGACCCATCCACGACCTTCCTCTTTTTAACCTGCTGCCCTTCACCTTCCTAATTTCACTATGCAGTGGATGTTGTGTGTTTGCGTTAATTCTGAGGTAGGCGCGTGCCCTGCAAACTTGTATTCTCTCTTCAATGGTTGGAAAATCAAGAAGGTAGCGCATCGCCCTGCATGCTGTATCTCTTGTACATCCAAGAATAATGCGCATAGCTTCATTCTGTATCCTTTCCATCCTTTCTATCTGCTTATGGCTGAGAGTCAGGATTACCACTGCATACTCCAAAACAGACATGACCAGCCCCTCGTACAGAAGACATAGATGGCGCTGCTCACAGTTTGCTGCCGCCATCACCCGCATCGCAGCAAAACCCCGCTTGGCCTTTGTTATCACCTGGTCTATGTGCACATTATAAGCAAGGCTTCGATCAAACCGTATCCCCAGGTAATTCATTGCCTGCGTTCTTTCCACCGTCTCTGAACCCAGCATTACAGTTGGTGTTGGAGTGTTGACAATATGATTATTCAACGAGAACCAAGTCACTGTTGCCTTTGTTGGGTTGACCATTGCCCCAGCTTCATCACACCAAATACTTATGCGATTGAGTTCGGTTTGTAGTTCCACAGCAACCTCCTCTCTATCCTTACCATGACGATACACTAAAACATCATCGGCATATGACAATGTCCTGCCAGGTCCAGTGATCTGCTCACTGGTGATTCTCACTGTGTAGGCGTTGAACAGTACCGGAGATAATGGTGATCCCTGTGGTAGGCCAGGATATATTGTTGTTGGTTCCGAAGTCCAACTGCCACATCTAAAAACTACTTTCCGTTAGAAGAGGGCTGCAGCGATCCAACTAAGGAGGAATGGACTTACGTTTAGTTCAAGAAGCTGAAACATTAAAAAATCCAATGGTACTCTGTTGTATGCGTCCTCAAGATCAATCGCTGCAGCAACGGTTTCAGTGCCTGAGTGGAAACCTTCATAGACATCATGGGCAAAGACTGCTGCATTGGTCCAGGTTTCTCTTTTTGGACGGTACCCACCCAGGGTAGGTGGGAAAACACCTTGCCTCTCTAGCTGGCTTGATATTTTCCTGGCAATTACCTTCTCCAGCAGCTTGCCTATTGTATTCTGCATGGTTATGCTTGCTTGTGTTCGTTGGCTTGAGCTCCAACGCGAAGTCCTGTATGTCGGATGAAGGCATCCTATTGTCCAACATCAGTGTGATGTCATACAGGACCTGAGGTTTGCGTGAGAATCCGTTGTCCCATGTCTGGCTTATTGGTGTGCAGACTGGTGGTTCCTCGCCGTACAGGCAGACACTCTCCGACTTCGGAGGAATCGGCGATCCTACTGACTTTAGCCAGGACCCCGAAGGGACCTGTTGCCCAGGACGCTCGACGAGGACGTGTCAATAGGTCTTGGCCAGTATATAACCCGGCCCTGGTGCCTTGGAAACACCTCTGCGTCCCAAGCATGGTTATAATTCGATATGCCTGAATTTTTTTTTCCTCTCACTTTTGTCTGGATCTGTAATGCTGCATATTGTTGAATTCGCAAATATAAATGAAAATGCAATGTATCTTGTAAATAAACTGTTTTGTGTAAAACTTTAGTTAGAAAAGAAGAACAAGCTTGAGATATTAGATGTCATATGGTAACTCACCAGGGTGTATGTCTCGTTGTGCTTTATAACTGGCATTCTCCATACATATTGCCGAGTGTTTTAATATGTTTCACATATAATCTGTTGCACCATGGTGGATGTTATATAATACTATAGTGGTTATGTTTGGAGCAGAGGTGTAGTAGTGTATACATTACGGTAACGGTATATGGTGCGCTTACCATTTCAAATGCGTGATGAAAGAGCGTCCATCTGAACTCACATAAGGCTTAACCCGGAAACTGATTGCCACCGACGATCAGACACTTTTGTAATAACATCACTGACCACTTGGTCTGCTGAAACAACTTTAACGGAGTGGCTGCAAAGAACCGAGTGTCTGAATGAGTGACATGGACTTGGGACATTTCATTTCTCATGACGGGACCGGTAAAAGGGGAGGCAGCACGTGTAATTACAGGATCTTTTCGACTACAGATAAGTCCGTCTGACTCAACAGGGTGAGAAAGATAGAGAGAAAGGGGAGCTTAAGCATAGTAAAGCTGGAAGAGAGACACTGCCAGACATCCCATTATGCGTGTATGTGTGTGTGTGCGTGCGCGTGTGTGTGTGCGTGCGCGCGCGTGTGTGCGTGCGCGCGTGTGTGTGCGTACGCGTGTGTGTGTGTTTGTGTGTGTGTGTGTGTGTGTGTGGTAGATAGATTGAATGTATTACCTTGGATTGTATTGATTTAGAACTTAGACACTACACATTTTTGAATCTATTCTTCAAGCTCTCACCAAGAGCACCAGGTTTTCTAGAGATCCCGTTCAGTGACAACTAGGAAAGACCAGGTGAAGTCAGAACTGGACAGTGGTTCAAAATACCGACAGGCTGATCCTAGCTGACCCTAGTTGATCTTAGTGGAATCTTTACTGGAACCGACCACCAACTCAACCGTATTCCCCATGTCATGCCACCAACATCAACAGCAGTTACGTATTTCATTACATTGGTCATGTGTATTTTTTCTGTCGGGGGCAAAAAGAAAATTCTAACCTGCACAGTTCGCGGCGACTGCACTAGCCAGGCGGCCTTAATTCCTCAGGCTCAAAGACCCCTCTGCCATACACAGCATGGTACTGTATTGGCTTAAATGACAGTTTTCATGTGTATTACATAATTCGTTATCATCGTCATCAGTTTATTTTCCCAAGGGAAGCAATTGCACTGTTTACTTTGGTGGGGGGGGGGGGGGTAATTACAACCGAGGAAGGGGAGATTAGTCAGGGGGAAACTTGCCTTGCCTGGTAGTCCAATAGAAGACATAAATCTTGGCATCTAGTTTAGTTTAGTTTAGTCGTCAGATCAACATCACAGCACACGGGTGTAACCCATAAGTGCTCAGTTCTACTCCTAACTCAAGCGTGAGACAGGAGAATCTCAGAGGTCCTGTGTGTATTCTTCATCAAGGAAGCTGAGAGTGGCTGTTCTGCGCTGCACACTGTTCTGTTCTTCCTTGTCAAATATTCCTCTCACTTTTGTCTGGATTTGTAATGCTGCATATTGTTGAATTCGCAAATATAAATGAAAATGCAATGTATCTTGTAAATAAACTGTTTTGTGTGAAACTTTAGTTAGAAAAAAAGTACAAATCTACGAAGCGTGATCTGCGTCTGGACCTGCTGACAGGTTAGGATCGGCAAGTCTCTCTCAGGAAGGGTGTAACGCAAAAATTTGTAGCCTGCCGATTATCCACAGGCTACATAAGCCTAGTTTAGTTTAGTCGACGGATTAACATCACGGCACATGGGTGTAACCCATAAGTCAGGAGAATGTCAGCTCAGTGCACGAACTTCGTGGCACCGGCGAGGATCCTTAAATACTTTGGGTAGATTTTTAACTCGAAATTTTGCCTGGGTAACGCCGTTAGGCTACTCTTTTTCGATTTCCAACTACCAAGGGATTTTTTACGTGCGCAACAATACACACGGGCGTCCGATCTCACTACCCAGAGATCAGGGGAAATTTTGTTACTAGATCTCCACGTGAAAAAACCCCGGTCTCACCGGGGCTTGAACCCGGGACCCCCAGCATTCAAGGCGGACACCATACCTCGTGGGTGGCGGGGTAGTGGTATCCCCTTTCAAAGGAGAAGTAAGGTGCCTCCTCCCCTCCGCTAGCCTACGGGACACCCTTGGGCAAGGTGGAGTACCCGTTTAGCCTCCCGATCAGGATTACGTGAAGCCATGGGGGAAGGTGGTAGATGAGGTTGAAGAGCGGCCGACAGATAGTTGTGGGTTATGGTCCACTGCCCGTTGTTCCTTCCCTTCCGTCTGCCGGCTCTCTCCCGTGATTGCTCTTTGCTGAGCGTGCCGCGTGGCCGGCGCGTTTACTTTGAAAAAACAAATAATAGACTTTTCAAAGCAGGTCTCGGCTGCCTGAATACTGGTGCATGGAATAATGGAATGGGACCTCGGTTCTATTTTGTTTGTTTTCGGATCTGGGGAAATGATTAACATGGACAAACGGGGGCATTCGTATTGCGGCGTTAGAGGGAAATTCTTGGATCGCTGCAAAACGAGCTACTGTTAAAGCATTTGTCAAAAATGTTTTCATTAATCAAGAACGAAAGCCAGAGGCGCGAAGACGATCAGGTACCGTCCGTGAAGCGAAATGTATTATACCTTGACTAGCATATCCATTTCATTTAAAGTCTTAATCATTTACAAAGTTCCACTACATTCTTAGTCCAGACAATAGTTATACGGCTCTCAGATGAGGGATATAGCTGAACACCTCTAAGTCAATATCACTCGTATGTGACGGCCTGCATGGAGGTAAGATGCTGAGCTGGCAACATCTGCAGCCTACCTCGTAAGCGTTACCAAAGGTGAAAAAAGCGTCCCAGTCGCACGCAGTGGTTACGATGTAAGTCTGTATCAAAAGCTCATTGAGTGAGCGTAATCAAAGGTGGAAAAACGTCTCATTAACACGAAATGGGACGCTTGGCTAGCGAATCCATTACGTGGAAGTCCCAAGCGAAAGCTTGCTGAGTGGATGTCGTCTGCAGACTGACTGACTTCCTGGTTTGCGTGGGGAGCGGCCAGTAGCGAACGTAATGCCCAATATACGAAAGTAAGGAAGTGAAGTAGCCATGCGCAGGATGAGACGACCCCTTGGGTGAGCCCAATACCAGAGCGCCATTTGTCGGCCCTGCAATTATGGAAGCCCCCTTGGATGGGGGATAATGCCCATGGACTGCCCCGCCTTCCTTTGAGGGCTGACCGTGATGTCTTCGACCGTTCTAACTTGACCAGCTGGGATGTGGACGGCACCACAACAGTGAGAGTCGAAAGTCCTTCGAAACACCCGGGAAGGCTAAGCCGGTCAACAAACGCCCGCCGAAGTTGGATGTGTCGGCCTACGGACGCATAACCTGGTACAACGCAATTAGGTCTGGAAAAAAATAACACCACTATGGATGAACGCAGCAGAAGAAGAAGATCTGTATTGTCTGTCTTGAGTTTAAATGTCGGATACTCAGTCCCTTCCATGTAAACTTCAGTTTGGGAAGCTATTATGTTATTTTGTACAAGGGTCATTATCCCATCTTTTCGCCTGTCCTTTCAGTCAGATCGGTAACACTGGTAGCCTCTGAATTTGAAGGCTATATGTTCATTGAGGTGAGTTTCTTGCAAGAAACATTTGTTTCGTTTTTCTTGCACCACGATGTTTTCCAGTTCTATTTTTTACTTCTGACTCCCTCCGCATTCCAGTGCATTAGTTTTAGTCTTTATTTGGTATGGCCAGACGCTCTATTTTCAGGGGCCTTGGCTCCAGAAGACATTTGAGAACGACCTCCAGTCGTTTTGGTTGACTGGACCCAGCACTGCACCTACTAGGGGGTCCAAAGCAGGGCGAGCACAATAACGTTTTGCAGTAATTGACACGGAGCTGATCCACGACTCTGGTGATCGAGTGAGATGGCAGAACATGACCGCCTACGCTTACCGGGTTATCGAGTGAGATGGCAGAACATGACCGCCCACGCTTACCGGCATGGCACATGATGGATGGATGGATTACTTGACATTTCTCATTGCGTAATTGCATGGCTTCCTGATTTCAGTGGTGCGCCTCCTGGCTGGTTGCCTCCGTCTTCAGCACCTTTCCATTACTATAGCATACCGTGGTCTTACTCGAGTTTAGATATGTAGGTACGCACATACGTGTTTGCGCATGCATGTACGTGCATACACATTTAGAGCATTCTGGTTATTTTTCGGTGCCAGAGACTCGCCGCGGCCCCTTCTCCTGTTAGTTAAAGCAGGTCCGTCACGAGAAGGCCAGGAGTTGGACTTTTGCTGTAGAGGTGGTGAATATACGAGCCGTGGGGTAGATATGCAAGTTTGGGCGCTCACCCCAACTCTGCCACCCAGGCTACATAAGATCCACATTTGGAACACTTCTTTCATGTATTTTTTTGTTTTGTTTTGTTTTGTGTGTGTGTGTGTGTGTGTGTGTGTGTTGTTTTTGACACATTAAGAGAAGAAAAATAATACAGAACTTGGTGACCACTGACAAGATTGAGGGGAAGAGAACAAGGGGAAGGCAGAGAAGTAAATACCTGGATGGCTTAGCTACGTGGTATTTTCGAGACAAGAACGCTGAGTTGATCTACTACTCTGGTGACGGCAAAACATGCCCACCTACGCTTATAGGCATGGCATATGATATATGATACATGATATGATATATACAGTGGTACCTCGGATTATAACTTAATTCGTTCCAGAACTCAGTTCATAACCCGAAACGTTCGTAACCCGAAACATTGAAATCAATTAAATAAATACAATCTGTTTCAAGATGAAAAAATCGTTCTTTTTAAAAAAAATTAACACCAGGTCGTTTACCTGAGAAAACGCAAAGAATACGTGTACTTCACGTATTAAATAAAGAGAAAGAAAACAACCACATGAATTAAATGTAAAATTTAAAATAAAAAAGATTTACTCAATCTTTATTACCGAGAAAACGATCATGGGAAATTTATCACTTTTTTTTGTTATTGTCAATCATTAGTTTCAGGAGTATCAATAGCTGTTTCCTGGCAGCCGACTGGGAATCATTCTGCACCAAGAAACTTCTTCTTCTTCTTCAGCGTTCAGAGCCATTGAGGTTCTTTGCTGCAGATACAAGAAACTATCAAGGGAAATTTGTCGCTTCCTTTGCTGGAGAATCTTTCTGAAATGAGCCATCGCGTTATCATTCATCAGGTTTAGTGCCCTGTTAGCAACAAGTTTGTTTCAATGATGGTTCACAATGAAGTCTTCGACGTCTGCCCACTTGCTGCAAATTTCTGTAAACCTTGCAGTTGAAACTGTCACTGACTCATCATCGAACAACTGATCCTCCTTTAATGTCTTTAGCTGTTCATTCTGAAGACCCACAAGCTCATCTGTAGTACTGTATGTACTGTCCTCAATCGTTTGTCTCCAACGTTACACCCTGCTCTCTCTCTCTCTCTCTCTCTCTCTCTCTCTCTCTCTCTCTCTCTCTCTCTCTCTCTCTCTCTCTCTCTCTCTCTCTCTCTCGCTCGCTCGCCTTCGTTTGTAAGCCGAGGCAATGTTCGTTACCCGAGACATAGAATTTTCGAAGTTTTTGTTCGTAACCTGAATTGTTCGTGACCTGGGGCGTTCGTATCCCGAGGTCTATTCTAAAGTTGCATATATATATATATATATATATATATATATATATATATATATATATATATATATATATATATATATATATATATATATATATATATATATATATATTCGGCGTCTAAATAAGTCCAGTGAATTATAAATAGTAGTAAGTGTGTGGGCTATATCATATGCTATATATACATGTGTTCAAAGCGATCTAAAGCAAAAATAATATAATAATTAAAAAACAATGGAAGGTGGCCTGTAGACATTAGAATAAGAATTATCGTGGGGGGAAAATAGCCTTTAGCACGATGAAATATCTTACTTACAAATAAAAAGCTGTCAGTGGAAAAAATAAAAGAGAATATTTTAAGATCATATTAAATATTTTAGTGCCACATTTTGATATATTTAGGTTATATTTTGTGGTTTCTTCAAGTCATAAATGTCTGTATTGTTGTAAAGGTCCTTGCTGTAGTAATGAGTTATTCATTTACAAATTTAATTTGTTTAGGCAAAAACGAGAATGAAACACACATAAATGTATTTGGCTTGATTCTATGTACGTTTGGCTACAAAATTAAACTGTAACCTGGTAACACAGTTGCAGTATTGACATTATCACAATCGCAGTCGTCCACCCAGGACGTCGCCACCTGCCTAAGTCAAAGTGTAAACAAAACCACGTGAATCTCCGTGTTGGCCTGATTTCGCTATTCTCTTATGAACATCTACAGGAGTGTCTTTGGATTGTTTTAAGCTAGGTATGTATGTATTTCATTAGTTATCTTATATGGTTAACATAACATTTAAATATGAAACAGCTTCTGACATATAACACTGAAATAGTGAAATTCAAATAGTATACTAGTAATATTAGCCATGTAAAGTTTCGAATTGACATGTAGATTCAGATTGTAGGTTATTTTATTGTGACTATAAAATAATATTATTAATTAATAATTCTACTAAATATGATAACACATAGTTGACATAGTACTAGTAGTTGAGTTGTTCCGTTGAGTTGAGTTAAGAACCGACATCACTGCACTCAGGACATTTCCATACGTTGATAACACATAAAAGTATCGTAGTAAAGTATATATTACATAAATCGATGATGTTTTTGCATAAACTATTATTTATGAGACCACCGAAGAAAGAGCCCTTGAAAGATCAAATCCAACTATACCTAAATCATAAATGTAGCCTAGATTTCAACGGAGGCATTTTAGTTTTGCGCCAGTAGCCATAATAAACAAATCATCACCACGTACCAAGGGTGGTCATAATTCACCATATGACAGTTGTCACGATCACCATCAGGTATATGTGATCTTGTCCATCTGGCCGAGCTATCCGCATATTTATCTCTTAACCTTCCGATTTCTCTTTCCCCATTCAGTTTGTCATTTGTTACCAATTTGTTTCCCACATGTTAATGAAATGTCCCAAAATCTTGCTATGCCTAATTTAAGATTTCATGGCATCAGTTGTCTAATTTGTCTGCCCATCCATGGTATTCTTTATATTTTTATCATAAAACACATTACCGAATCCAAAGGAGTACACTAACGGTACGGCAAACAAGTGTTGTGAGTCTCAGTCTGGGGTCAATGGGTAAAATTAAATGGTCTCCACACACACACAAACTCCTTTTAAAAAAAAGCCTCCTATACGAGGGGCTGGTCATGTCTATTTTTGAGTATGCCATGGCAATCCTGAATCTCACCCGTAAGCAGATGGAAAGGATACAAAACGAAGCTATGCGCATTATTCTTGGATGTACAAGAGATACAGCATACAGGCGATGTGCTACCTTCTTGATTTTCCAACTATTGAAGACAGGCTACAATTTAGCAGAGCATGTGCCTACCTCAGAGTTAACGCAAATACACAATATCCACTGCATAGAGAAATTAGGAAGGTGAACGGCAGTAGGTTAAAAAGAGGAAGGTCGTGGATGGGTCAAGCTGAAGACATTCTTCATCAGGTATGTTCACTGGAGAATTTAAAACCTGGCGAGGAATGGGTACAAGTGCCAACAGATTTCTGTACGTCCTTTTCAGTTTGCATCCACTAGACAGAAAATGCAGTGGGAGGTGGAAGTACAAGCGTTGATTTACGAGAATTCATTAGAGGGCGATGCTGTCATTTACACAGATGGGTCGGTCGTGCCGACATGTGAGAATCATGGGCCTTTACAGCGCAGGCCAGAGGGGAGAATTGTGAAGGAGAACTCTGGTGCTTTTGTTGAGACCACAAGTAGCCTGACTATGGAAGTCATGGCAGTAAGTAAAGCAATAACATGGCTCGAGACACAGGACATTCACAGGGCATGTTTCCTTAGTGACTCCATGAGCATGCTCAAGAGGATATAGACGGGGTGGATCTGAAGAGAATGGTTGCTGTTTCTGGAGCGGTTTTGGCTGACAGAGATTAATTTCATCTTCGTGCCAGGGCATGCGGGAGTATAAGGAAATGAGCGGGCTGACACAGCTCGCAGGTAAGGCTAATGTGGAGGGTGGACGAGCCATGGACCAGGCTGACATTCTGAATGCTCTACGAGAAGTAAGACTTTGCAAGAACCAAGTGATGACTGCAAATCTACAACCATGGTCAGACTGCGAGAATAACATATTAAAAGAGGTGTGGCCAAACAAGAACACTATGCAGAAGCCAAAAAATATTGATAAACCAACACAGAACTGATGTCGTTAGCCGCTACAACACTGCAGGATTTGCTGAGGAGGGTCCGAGCACTCTACTCACTCCATATTGTTTAAGGAGTTTCCCACAGCTTGTTTCTATCTACTCTATCAAATGCCCTTTCTTGGTCGACAAGGCTAAGTAGAGTGTTTCATTGAATTTGATTGATTTTTCTACAAGTTGTCTAAGAGCAAAAATGGCATCTGTGCATCTTTTGTTTTTCTAAATAAAAGTTGTGTTTCGCCTAGCTGAGGTTCTATTGTAGTTTGTAATCTTTTCTCAAGAATTTTGCAAAATATTTTCCCAGTATGACTCAAAAGTGAAATGCCTCTGTATTGTGTGCAGTTTCTTTTGCTGCCTTTGTTTTTCCAAATTGGGATCATTATGGCATTTCCCCAGTCTCGTGGTGTCTGTTGTTCTACCCAAACATGGTTGAAATGTCTATGTAGCTATGCTGTTCCTACTTCTTTTGCTGCTTTAGTTCATTTTGTATTTCATTTTGCCCTGGTGATTTGTTCAATGGGGCTAATCTGATAGCTTCTATAATTTATTCTTTTAGTATGTCTGGTTCTAGTTCTTTGGTGGCATCTGTTTCGATTTCTTGAATTCCTGTGACATCTGATGGGATTTTGAGAAGTTGTTCGACGTATTGTTTCCATCTTATTAAGATTTGTTTTTGTTCATTTATTGGTTCTCCATTTTTGCTGTTAATTATTTCAGTTGAGTCAAAGGGTTCTCTGGTTCTCATTGCACTTATCTTTTTGTAAAAGTTTCTAGTGGTTTTTATTTAGGGTTTCTCCATACTCCTTCCAGTCTTTTTGTTTTTGCTTCGCTTCGGAGATCACGGGTGGCAAGCATCGCCTGGATCTTTTCTCCGGGGCATGCCGGTGTGCTGGGGAATGAACACGAGGATAGATTGGCTGGCTCTGCAGAACTTGGTGGAGTATTGACGCATGACAGGGCACACGTGGTTGCGGCCTTGTGGGAGCATGTGTACACCTCGGAGGAGCAAATGGATCACCATGGTCTGGCAAGAATGAGACAGCAAGGAATGACGAGGGGATCTGGCTGATGCTTGACGCTCAGAGGAAAGGTGAGACGGACATATATTCAGATTGCTACTGGTACTGTTGGTGTTAGAACTCTTCGCTGGCTGCTGAGGATGGGGACGGAGCGCTTATGAGAATACCCTGAATGCTGTGATGTTGATTCCTAAATCAGTCAATCAATCAATCTTTTTTTGTTTTTCTCTCTTTACTATTCTATTCACATTTCTGTTTGCTCTTCGACCACTTTTTATATTTTTCCTTTATGTTTTTTTACAGCCTTCTTTACTTCTGCGTTCCACCAACCTGTTCATTTTTTTCATTCGTGTTTTGAATTTTTTCGTGGTTCCACATGTTATTTTTGCAGTATTTAAAATGCTTGATTTGAACATCTCCCATTCTTCTTCCACTGTCTTTCTTTCTATAGGTAATTTTACACAGATTTCAGTTAATTCTTTCTCATACTTTTCCCTCGTCTTTGAGGTTTTTTTAAGTTTACTGATTCGCATGGCATGTATTTTCCTGGTCTTTGTTTTCTTCTACTGATGGTTCTTATTGTGGCAACAACTGCTTTGTGGTCTGTGTTTATACTTAAGTTGGGCACTGCCCTTGCATCTAATATATTTCTCTTCCTGTTATTTCTTGTTAATATAAAATCAATTTGGCTTTTGGTGTCTAGGTCGTTCCATTTATACCGTGTTTATATTTGTGAGTCTTTGTGTTTATAGAATGTGTTTGTTATATAGAGGTCGTGTTGGCTGCATAGCTCTATCAGTCTACTTCTGTTATCATTTCTTTCATTATATTGGTCTCCAAACGCTCCAAGATGTCTTTCTATGCCCGCTCTGTTGTGTCCTAGTCATGCATTTTAGTCTCCCATAACTACGATGTTGTCCTGCTTATCTATTTTATTTAGCATGTCATGGATGTCTTCATAGAATTACTTGCATTCTTGCTAATTATTTTTTGTATTACAATGTGCGTATATTTGTACATATATTGTAATTGTTTGTTCTTTTATTCTCACTGTTCATGGTTCTTTCTGATATATATTTTATTTCTAGTATTCCTCTTGCTAGCCGTGGTTCAATGACTAATCCCACATTGTGCCTTGCCCTTTCTTGCTGTTCAACTCCAGAGTAGACAAACGTGTAACTCTGGTGGATCTCCTTGCATCCTTCCCCTTTTCATGTCCGCTACTACCAACAGTCCAGTTATATCTCTTCCATTATTTCTATAAGTTCTTCTTCTTTACTTTTAAAACTGCAGTCGTTCATTGTGCATAGGTTTTGAATCGCTGATTTATCTCGTAGTCCATTAACACTGCAGCGTCTGTATCAATTTGTGTCAGTCCGTTTATACTTCTTAGTTTTTCTACGAGCAGTATGAAGATTCCCTGCCTACTTGTTAGGCCAGTCACAGGTTCAGGACAAAAATCTGACCATAGGGAGTCCATCCCCTATGGCGAGCATATATATATATATATATATATATATATATATATATATATATATATATATACTAGCTGACCCGGCCCGGCTTCGCCCAGGCCCTTGAGGGGATCTATCTATCTATCAATCTGTCTGCTTGTTTGTCTGTCTGTCTGTCTGACCGGGCCCGGCTTCACCCAGTCCCTGGTGGGGAGCATCTCATTTAATTCATATACGTAGTCATATAAGCTCTCCCGTTCCCGACTATCTGTTTGTCTGTCTGTCCCGGCCCGGCTTCACCCAGTCCCTGGTGGGGAGCATCTAATTTAATTCATATAAGTAGTCATATAAGCTCTCCCGTTCCCGACTGTCTGTCTGTCTATCTGTCTGACCGGCTTGGTTTCGCCCAGCTCTTGGCGCACAGTAACTTAAAAGAATGTCCTTCCACACACCATTCAATGAAAACTGTAGAAAAAGATGGGTTACAATGTTATGCATTATGCATTATTTTTATGAAAACTTTGAAAATGCCTTAAAGATTATATCATTATTTATTATAACTCATATGCCTGAAAATAACTATAGACAAAAGTTTTAAAATAGTGCAAGTAAGTCCAACAATATGACTATAAAGTATATAGAAATGTTATTAAAAGTTATGCCCCTTGAAATAACTTTTCTAGAGTGAAGTCCCCCTGCTATATAGACATTATATAATGAAAATGGAAAAGTAAATGTTATTAAATAAGTCGAAGATTTTACATTAAGAAATTATTATAGTCGGTTGCAAATGAATGAAAGGAAGACGTGTAGAAAATTTCATCTCAATCGGATGTACCGTTATCGAACGCACCCAATACAAAAATCCCCACACACAAACAAACATACACTGTGTTTTATATATATATATATATATATATATATATATATATATATATATATATATATATATATATATATATATATATATATATATATATATATAAAATTAAAATTGTCATAGCTCTTAATTATATTATGCCTGCGACCACCATCCTGTGATGCTTCCTTGTTGAATCGCCCAGCATTAAGATGATCCAATTACCTGCAATCTACATGGTATTTTTCTGGTTCCTCATTCATAATTGATCAAAATCACCCATATGTGCACATGGGTGCTGAGTTCAAATATATAAATATGTTACTAAAGTTTTACTAATAAAAGTCTGTGCCCAAAATGTAAATTTTTCAGTACGCATGTAAAATCCATACGCCAAACTTTCTTAGGCTAGCATCAGTGCAGTGAACTCAAAGTGAATGTTCATGATATTTCATATATTTGTGTGATGAACAAAAGAACTCTCAATCTCTTTCCTTACAGTCTCCTCAATCTCTGTCCTTACTGTCTTTCTCAATCTCTTTGTTTACTTTCTTCCTCAATCCCTTTTAATTTCCAGTTTCCAGTTTTTTTTCCTTTGCCTATCTCGTACCAAGGCGGCATGGCCAGATGGATAAGAACACGTGTTCTTAAATATCTGGTGAGCTGATGCCAAGGTAAGGGGTTCAACCCCTACACCAGACAGTTGGACTTCTTCTTCTTTCGTTCGCTTGAAATATGTCTATAACTGCAATGCTGTCTCTTGTATGAATTGAACTGTCTTTTTCAGTTCACACAGCGGTCCATAGAGTTTATCTTCCTCTGTCGTCTCTCTAGGCCAGAAGGTTTGCCTAGATATGTTATATTTTGGGCAGTCTTGGAGTATGTGCTCTGCTGTCTGCGACGCCAATCCACATGTGCACATGGCTGTTTCACCAATCTTGAATTTTGTATACATGTGGTTGCGTAATCTATTGTGCCCTGTTCTGAGGCGCAGAATAATGACTTGTTCTGGTCTGTCGATAACGTGGCAGTCATCTTGAGCAGGTTTTGGTGGCTTTCTGACTGATTTGATCCTAAAATGTTGACCTATCATCCTTGACTTGGTGACGTAAAGTACAAGTACTTCTGAAGTCAGAGTGGGTTTGCCTGATGGTGAGGGACACTGTTAATAGAGAAAGCTAAACCACAAGCAAAAATCTGTCCAGCACTACTTGAAGTAGTGTGTATGGACTTACGCTTGAGTTCAAAGCAAGCGAGTGCAAACAAAAAATTATCTCATATCTGTTTGTGATAATGTGTCTTTCTCATTGTGTGCCACGCTGATAAACATAGGAGATCATGGTCCGTCATCTCATCATTGTGTGCCACTGCCGATAAGCGTAGGAGATCATGGTTCCGTCATCTCATCATTGTGTGCCACGCCGATAAACGTAGGAGATCATGGTTCTGTCATCTCATCATTGTGTGCCACGCTGATAAACTTAGGAGATCATGATCCGTCATCTCATCATTGTGTGCCATGCCGATAAACATAGGAGATCATGGTCCGTCATCTCATCATTGTGTGCCACGCCGATAAACGTAGGAGATCATGGTCCGTCATCTCATCATTGTGTGCCATGCCGATAAACGTAGATCATGGTCCGTCATCTCATCATTGTGTGCCACACTGATAAACGTAGATCATGGTTCCGTCATCTCATCATTGTGTGCCACACTGATAAACGTAGGAGATCATGGTTCCGTCAACTCATTGTGTGCCACACCGATAAACGTAGGAGATCATGGTTCCGTCATCTCACATAATCACCAGCCTTGGATGTGCTATCCCGATTATGCCATGTGGCGAAGCCATTTGACTTCTTTCACCCCCCTTGCTCTTTTCTCCCAAAATGTTATCAGTTGTCACTAAGTTTTCAAGTTTATTTCTCCTCAAAATGTGCTAACAAATTTTGACCGTCTATGCGTAGTTTTTCTCATCATTTTATGGTTTCGTAAAGATGGTCATGGTATTTCTTACTTTTCCTTGGAGACATTTTCAATACCATTAAATGTTTCTCAGCATGTTTGCTTATTGTCCATGTTTCACAGTCATACAACAGGATATGTTCAATATATCATTTCAACACCCTTTTTCACTGCAGTTACAAGTCTTTGATTGGCTCTTTCAGAACATATATGCTCATTTTGGCTCTCTAAGGATTTTCAGCATTATTCTGTAAGACCACATTTCTGTGGCTTCAATAGCTATTTTTGTTCATTTACTAATCGTCCACATGCAAGAGTTCTTTAACTAATGTCTAAAGACAGGATTTACATATATATTCACAAGATTACAGGTCATGCTACCAACACATACAACATGCAAACTAGTTACCAAACGATAAATTCGAACCTGGCAACTCCACATAATGATAGGGCCTTGCTGCAGGGACAAAGTACATAGATGCATGGCCAACTCAACACCCTGGACTGTCTTGATTGCCTCAAAGGTTCTACAATTGATATTTCTGTGTAATGACAGGATATATTGTATAAAATGTCAGTTTGTAACCAGACATGTTTTGCTTGTTCAATGCTATTATTTATTTCTGTGATACATCTCTGATAATTATTTGAATGCACTTATTTATATCAGAATTTCCATACATAACCTAAAATGAGTACCAGCAAGTTTAGGAAATAAAGGCAGCATTCATGATATTGTCCACCACCACCATCACTAGGCAGTCAGAAGGATCATACTGCATGGACAGCTCATGGTCTCTACAATTCAGCCCTGGCCTTGTGCTGTGGAAAAGTATATTGCTTTCTTTGTAGTACAAAGCCAGGGCTGAATTTTAGAGACCATGTGTTGTCCATGCAGCATGACCTCTCTCTCTGCCTGCCTAGTTTACTCCAGAAGAAAGGTAACACCAATATAGCTGGGACAGGACAACCTGCAGAAGCTGCCGGATCAGTAAAGAATTTCTCTAACTCTCTGCCTGTTGCCAAATTATCCGAATAATTTATGTGGTATTTTTTGTGCCCTTCCCCTCTACAAATCTAGTGTTCATCACTAATTTCTCGACTGTCTTGTTTCTGATAGTTCACATACTGATTCTCAATAAGTAACAACTTTGGCACATGATTCAGAAGACTTACTGTGCACATCTTCACATCTAAAGTAGATGGTTACTTTGACAGGCTATAAATTATCCACTGCTTTGCCAGCTGGCGTGGGCGATCATGCCTCTCCACAAATCTTGAATGGCATGAATCAATTCACATGACATGTGGACCAGCCCAGCGTGCTGAGGAACTGGATGGCCATGGGTAAACTGGTCGTGAACGCTGGACGTCTGGCGGGCGGGAGGGGCAGCACCAGGCGTATGGACTCCTGTGGGATATCCCCTGCCTCTTCCCTAGCAAGCAGGCAATGCTAGGGTGACAATTCTTTCTCATGTTTGTAATAAATTGTCGACTTAGCCTCCCTCAAAATGTCCAGATTGCTCATTTTGGCTGTCCAAAAAGGTATAAATATGGATTTATTTGCTCTTTGGTCAGCTGTAATATGTTGAAGAACCCATTGTGCGCATACCTTCTAGTCTTCAAGGGCACATATTATTTTCATCGCACTTTATCCCCTGCCAGAAAGCTGTAAGGGCAATTGCTGTCTTGCTATGTAATCATTCAGATGAATAATGGCTTCTGCACGGTCCAATATGTTTAGGATTTTGGCTGTAGCAAGATGTCCGGAACATAGCCATTCATGCAACATGGTCTCTTCACTCCGTGAAACTACAACTTTGAACTTCCCACCTAGCTTCTATCAACTGCTGTTTCAAATCAAATGGCAAAGCACAATTTTGCTATTGAATGCACAACATCCAACCGTCACTGTCAAAACTGTAATCTACTGCCTGTAGTAACTTGCAGTTTAGGTCGGGGGGGGGGGGGGGCCTTGAGCCTGAGGAATTAAGCCCACCTGGCTAGTGCAGTCGCAGTGGAACTGTGCAGGTTAGGATCCACACCTTACTGAGGATTCAAACCCGGATCTCTCAAAGGAGAGCCCTGCATTCTTAGCCATTCAGCCAGCCGCTCCCTCCATACACATTATGAATTATTCTTTTTTCTCATGACCAAGAATTAATTGTTAGGCAGGTCATTGTTAGTAATTGCCATTTTTGTGACCTATTACAGTGGCACTATCTCTGCAGGAGACTACAATTGTGCAATTGCATATGGAAACACATCGTTGGTGCATCATTTTTGCGATAAGAAAACACATGAAGTTTTACTTTATGTGCAGCCCTTTTAATAATTTTTGAGAAATTAGAATGATGTTATATGCTAGCATTCCAGAACATGACAGACTAATATTTATTACATTTAATCATAGTAACACAAGTTTTTGTCGTTGCACTTTATGAATATTTAGTGAGAATAAGACATGATGTTGAAGCTATTTGTCTTACATTTCAGGTTAGAAAATACCAGAACAGAAGATGTCAAGACTTGCTGCTGTAGACATGATCCAATCAGCAGAAGAGTGTCTGACACAAGAAGGAAGGCCTGCTTCTGAAACCACGGGACTCAACACAGGCATGAATGCAGCAGAGGGCATGCAACTGTCAAGTAGGGAACTCATCTCTGATGCTGTGTGGAGGAGAGCAAACAAATATACATTTTATGAAAGTGAAAAAACACCCTAGACACAGCAGTTCAAGCTTGCAATGTGAAATTTCTGGATATATTTTTTGACTGTGTAGATTTAGATGAACAAGTTAAGACCAGGATGGTCAGTAATGCCTACACAAACTTTTTTCATCGTGAATTTAGCCAGATTACCAAAGATCACGTTGCAATGGCCAAACGACTCTTGGAATTAGGAGCGGATGTGAATGGTGGGCCATCAGTTTTCCCTCTGTCTGTGGCAACTAAGCTGGCAGTTATCCTCTGGTTGAGTTGCTCTGCCAGCATGGTGCTGATCTGAACAAGACAAATGGGACATATGGGTATCCCCCGTTAAGTATCGCAGCAGAAGGTGGTCATTATGACAGTGATTGAAGTGATGTTAAAATTTGGAGCCAACGTTCATGATAAAGTACTGTGTTACTCAGCAGTAGACCTGGCCTTTGTTCATGGCCACACAGACTGCACTAAACTTCTACTGCAGCATGCTGCAAACTTTGACCTCGAGAGTGCTTTCTACATTCTTATACATAATGAGAGTGTGGCTTACATTAACTTCCTGCTTGCGTATTGTAGGCAAGAAACTCAACAATATATTTGTAAACATCAGCAGGATTTGTTATTGTTAGCAGTAGGAGGAACAAATATTGAATTCATTTGCCATATTTTTGATATTGCATTTGAAATTACAGGTGAGTATCCTTGTTTGGAAGAATTGTTAGCGGAGTCGGAGACGGAGAAATTGCCTCATTTCTAATTCGGAAAGGGAGCGGATGTAAATAAGCTGGTAGAAACATGTGGGCTACACTCCTCTTTATCTGGTTCTAGGTAGGAAGATATGTGCCATGCACATCTAAGTACAGAGATAGTTAAAGTACTGCTTGAAAATGGGCTTCTCCTAATATTCATGGTGACACATCACCATTAATGCTTGCGGCTTTAACAGATGACAGTACAGATCTGCTTCAGTTACTATTAGACTACGGGGCTGACATTAACTGAGAGACAACGAAGGTGATACTGCCTTTTCCTATTCTGTCTATCAAGGTTGTGATAGCAATGCTGAATTTCTAATCAGATGTGCTTAAGACAAACATTTTATCAACTCACGAAATAACGAAGGATTGACTGTTTTGATGCAAGCAGCAAGATACAGCAATGTAGCTGTGGTCATGGAGGTGATAAATCACAACCCCGATATGAATATGACAGATAACAATGGCAATACAGCCTTGCTGCATGCAATAAACAGAATCGATAATGATGACTAGCGACTAGGACCTGATGACATTGTAACCACTCTAATTAATGCAGGCTGTGATGTTAACTTGCAAAATGATGATGGCCTGTCACCATTAATGTTGGCTGCAAGCAGATACAGCAAAGAGGTTGTACAGATTCTACTGGATGCAGGAGCTGACATTAATGCCGTCAGTAAAACAGATAGGACAAAGACAGCCATGTCATACTTCCAGCCCATGGATATTGATAACAAAGATATAACAGCCTGCCTAGCAGTTTTCCTTGCTCAAGGTGCCTGTTTGTCTTATTTACATTCTAAAATGTTTCATAGAATTTTATTTTGTAATGACAGTGACACTGTTTGTAAACTTATATCAAATGGAACAAGGCCCATAACTGTAAGGTCAGATGAATACTTTAACTACTTCTCACCTGCTGATCCCACATTTGATATATCACCTTTATGTACAGCACTGATAAGTGGTAATGCATCCCTGGCTCGTCATTTTGTTGACATCATGTGGCTTACAAAATCTGATCTGACTTCACTAACGCATAACAAACCTGTTCGTTCATATCTGGAAAAGAAAAACCATACACAGTGTTTGAATCTGCTTGGTGAGATGTCTTCACAGCCAGTGTCCCTGTTCAGGCTGGCTTTTGTGGAAGTATCATCTGCTGTGGGGACAACCCCTGGCCGTGAGAACCGTGTTCAACAAGTTACCTTTACCACGCTTGTTGAAAGACAATCTATTGTTTAAATCTGCTGTAGACTTTATAACACCAACAATGAACCGTGTTCGTTTTTGGCAATTGCCCTTTGATTCATCTCTTGAACTAAACATCATTGTGCTTGGTAGCTGTAAATGTTGTCGGGTGTGGAAATATGGGAAATTGAAGAGTCGGTTAAGACGTGAATATGACTTTGTGATCTGCGGTGCATGTGATTACTCTTGCAGTGTATGTTTTAACGGTCTCATTGTGGATGGCGTATAGGTCAAGCTGTCTAAAAATCTCACACACTGAAGACCATATGTTCATATTTGGATTGCACATTACAAATGATGAAGCGGGGAAACAACTGAAATTTTTAGCACACAAGGTAGTCTGTTTGACCACTTCTTACAACAGATTCACCTTGACCACTTCCTACAACAGAGACACACCCCGCCCCCCTGTCAATGGTTAATGTACGTACACCATGAAATGATAGAATTATTTAACCTGAGTGGCACTATTAAATCTGTTGTTGGTTTCATTCATCTCATGTCAGTTCTCTTGTACCTTGCAGTGTTGAGGTGAAGCATAAACAGTGGGTAAGTGCCCGTTTATGTGCTTCATATATCAAGATTCCCATGGACTCTGTTATTCCATTTGGTCTGTACATCATTGCTTGTTGTGGTATACTGTTAATTTGTAGTCTGATTACATGGCCAAACCATTTAATTTGCTGTTTTCTAATGAAAGCTAGCGCTGCTATGTCCTGCACTTTATTCCTGGTTTGCTCTTGTTTTGATACATTGAGTATTCTTCTCAGGAATCTATTTTGAGTTGTTGTAAGTTTTCCTTTCTCTTTTTCTGTCACTGTCCAGGTTTGACATTGGTACCATAGAGTTGCTCCCCCGATGTGTCTCCACCTTGACGTGGTGGGGGAGCTTGCGTGTCCCATCGACCCCATTTGCTTGCCGATGGACGAAAAACTACATATCGGACAGCTTATGGGATAGGGACCAGACTAAGAGAGACACAACCTGCTGCTCTGCAGGTATAGACTGAGGATAACAGTCAAAAGTTTAAAAGGTGCACGAAGGCAGACGTTTTTGGTCCGGACAAAACTCTTAAGGCTCCCTGTCGAGGGCTGTGGCTGAACGCCTCTAAGCCACAAACCCTCGGATCTGAGAGCCAGGCCGATACGAGTCTACCGGAAACTCTTAAGGTTCACTGTCGAGGGCTGTGGCTGAACGCCTCTAAGCCACAAACCCTCGGATCTGAGAGCCAGGCCGATACCCGTCTACCGGAAAATAGAAACATGATACTGAGCAAGCTACATGCTCAGGTCTGATACATGTTCGAAGGCTCTCAGCTGGGGTATATGAGAGATTCCCGGATGAAGGGGCCTGGCCGTTTCCCGTTCACTGCTGCACGAAGGTAAGGTGCTGAGCCGGCAGCACATGTAGCCTACCTCGTGAGCGAGTACAAAAAAGTCAGAAAAGTGCCCCAGTCGAAGGGTTACGGAAACTGTCTGTATCTAACTCATAGAGAGTGTAGACAAAAGTGGAAGAATGTCTCATCAACGCGAAATGGAACGCACGGCGAGCGAACCTATTGCGTGGTCTGAAGTCACAAGCAAAAGCTTACCGAGTGGATGTCACTCGCAGTCTGACCGCTCCTGGTGTGTGATTGAGCGATCAGTGGCAAGTGGGATGCCCAACACATGGAAGTGAGGAACTAAAGCAGCCATGAGCAGGACGAGGAAACTCCTTGGGTGAGCCCAGTCTCAGAGCAATATGTGCCGGCTCTGCAATTATGGAAGCCTCTTGGATAGCGAGATAATGCCCATGGTCTGCCCCTGCCTTCTCTTGAGGGCAGACCACGATATCGTTGATCGTTCTATCTTGACCAGCTGAGATGTGGGTGACATTACAACAGTCTAACTTGTCTCGAAACCAGAGGAAGGCTAACCTCACTAAAAAATGCCCGCCGGAAGTGTCGTCCTACGGGTGGCAAACTAAAAATTGACACTACGCATTTACGTCCGAGTGAAATGTCTCGTCCGAATGTCTCCCGTGCTAGGAACAGCTCTGACTACCTAGTTTCCGAATGCCGCTCTTGTTCGGAACAGCTCTGACTAGGTAGTTTTCCGAATGTCTGTCGTGCCTGGAACAGCTCTGACGGGCGCAACGACAAGCACATGTGCGACAACTCGCTGAGTGAATACCTTCTGCAGACCTGTCTGGTTTGTGCGGGAACGGCCCGGGATGAACGAAAAGCCCAATATATTGAAGTGAGGAATTAAAGCAGCCATGAGCATGACGTGACCATTCCCTCGGTGAGCCCAGTATCAGGGCGCTATGTGTCGGCCCTGCAACTATGGAAGCAACCTAGGATGGCGGAAAATGCTATGGACTGTGCCTTCCTTCTCTTGAGGGATGACCGAAGTCCTCGACTGTTCGAACTTGACCAGCTGGGATGTGGACGGTACCACAAAAGTGAGAGTCTCCCAGGATTGCTAACCTGGTCAAAAATGCACGCGAAAGCCGGATGTGTGACCTAAGGGTTTTCAACCCAAGGGTGCCTAACGCACACCGCAATCACATCTGAAAAAACACTCCGGATGAACAAAAAGAAGAAGTACCATAGAGTTGGTACGAAAATTGTGTTGTTTTATGAATTTACTGTTAATAATAAAACATTGAAAATTATTATTTCTTTTAAATGCATGTTAATGTATGCACATGACAAAGTGATATATTTATTTAACATGACAGATATTATTTCTGTTGATGGTTACGTGACTTTACTGTTAACAATAAAATGTAGCATCTTATTTTACATGCATGTTTCATAAACATGACTGTTGATGCATAATTGTATGTGAATTGTAAATAAAGATGAATGAAATACTTCATGACGATAATAAATAAATATTGATGATGTTGTGCTCAAATATTTGAACATTGTTTTTTGAAAATGAAACAAATGTAACACAGCGCATGTGTGCACTTGGAAATCATGCGTAATAAGAGGCAGCAGCACAATTAGAATTGTAGATTATTCTACAGGTGCCAAACCTGGACAATGGTAAATAATAAATATTATCAGCCGAGTTGATCCAGGACACCCAGAGCTGAGATCTGTGGAGAGACTTGGATGCTTATGTCAGCTGGCGAGGCTACTACTAAGTAGTTTATTGTCAGACAGCCTGTCATAAATTGGCTAAAGATATTTCTTTAGCTTGTCACGGTTGAGCCATGTCTATCTGAATATCCTCC
>JACEFZ010027854.1:155000-198866 GCA_014155875.1 Cepaea nemoralis | reverse complement strand
AAAATTTTTTTTTTTTTTTTCATTTTGGCAAAAAAGGTTTTTTTTGGGTTTTTCCCTTTTCCGGCTAAACAGAGGTAGTCAGAGAACGTTTGAGTTGATTTTGGACTTAGTTTACTGAATTGTTCTCTGTACCCTGATTCATCTAACATGAAATGTGCCATTATTTTAGATTTAATGTAATGGTACTCTTTTCTGAGGTCTTTGGGGGATGGTTTCAATGACTTTCAGAGGTTCCCCAGATAGACTCCTCATATATAAAATATTCCATTCCGAAAGTGGAACTTGGTAATGTTCCATTAAAGTCTCAAATTTTGGGGTAAAGGCTGCTATGCAGTCACCCGAGGTATAGTTACGAACGATACCTTGGTACTTCTTATACTGGTTTTCTTTTTCCAGTCTTTCAGATTTCTTTGACTCTTTATTTATTGCAGTCTCAGTGTCGAGTTGTTTTATTTTCAACTGTAATTCAAGTTCTTCCCTCTTACTCTGAGCTGCTATTTCTGCTTTCTTAAGTTCACTGTCTATCTCAGCTTGCTTTGTCTTTGCAGCCATTTCTACTTCGGCTTGCTTTAATGCTGTTTTCTGCCTCTACTTGCTTGGCAGTTATTTCTGCTTGTTTTAGAGCTCTTTCTGCTGCTCTATCTTCGCGTTCACAGTACTCAGCGTATTTCTTCTCACTCCATTGTGTTAATTCATCACCTTCTAAACTTTAATTTTAAACCCATGTCGATGAAATCAAATAATGACGACATGATGGAGAAAATATGTCAATGAAAATCAACCACACAAAATATGTTGTAAATGGTTAGTAGAAAAATAACTTACAATTGATTTGACTATACGATGCGTTGCCCACTAATGCATACGTAAAGTTAAAGTGAAGAAAAATATACTCAAGTGCCCTTGGATATGATGAATGGTTGGGCAATCGGGCTAGAAAACGGTAAGGTCGTACTTCGGAACCACAAAATGACCTCTACGGCAGGGTTATGGATGGTACGCAAAAAAACCTGCTTTGTTTTTGGAGAGAAATAAGTTAGCGTGTGTTTGTTGGTGTGTGCCTGTAAGTCACTAAGTGTTGATTTGGTTTGGATGGCGTTGAGTATAATTGTATGTCGTAAATTTGTCGTCAACAGTGTTTCTTTCAACAGAAGTTACACTCTTTCCAAAACTCTTTGCGTTCCACAAACTCAATAAACAAAGACAATCTATCTGTATTTGAACACTCAATAACATTGATGACACATCACTTACATCAAGATGACATTCAGTAAGGACAAAGACATCAAGTTTACAAGATGGCGACAAAGGTCAAAATGGTGGCAAAATCACAATGTTGACAAGGTCAAACGATGACAATTTTCACAGATCACAAATGTTTAACACGTTTACAGGATCAAACAATATGTACTGTACATTTTCTAATGATCTTAAAACATATTTAGACAATGTAGTAATGGATCACACTGAGACTTTTCCGATCACATGTACATCACTATAACCTTGACAAATTTTACAAGTACAAGAATTATAGTTTTAAATCACAAAGATGAACAACACACGTCTAAATATATTAGGTTCTTAAATAAAGACGAGCAACCCACGTCCACACATGTCAGGATCTTCTATTAGGCTCGTTGGCTAACACATGTGAGACAGTACAAGTACAACGTAATTCGACGTAAGACATAGCAACACAAGTTAATGGATTTATTACCACATTAAATACATAACAATAGTTACAGCAATGTACAACATATAACTCACAACCACAATACAGCTCATAGGTCTGACGCTCACGATATCAGTCGTTCAGCTCACAACCACGGAGATTCACACAAACGCCTTGCTCTCGACACACACGTCCGTTCAGATGTCCAGTCCCAGCTTGGTCTGAGATTAACACACACACTGTCCACTGCCTCTCGTGGGGTCACGTGGCTTTGCGTGCGTCTGTCGTCAGCGCTGGTCGCGTGTCAGGTAAGAATCTCGCCAGCCGACAACTCTTGTCCGCCGGGTGCCGTAACGATGTTGCTGCACACTTAGGCTCTGACAAACGGCTGTAGCAGGATACAACTAAGTTGAAACGTTTAAAACAAACAAATTAAGAATCACAAATTGGTATATCAGCTATAAAACAACTTATGATGAAAGAAGTGGAGGTCAAAAGTAAATATGAAAACCTAATACTGGAAATAAAGTGACAGTATTTAGATATAATTTAGAATATCTAAACAACTAGAATACATTCAGCCAATTACATTCTACCCTCTGAGAACACAGCAAAGAATACAGCTTGGGTGTCAGAAGGCAATCTAAGGAAACATGACAGAAAGAAACAGAGTGACAATGCAGGTCCATATGGCCGAATGGATAAGAACGCGTGTTCTTAACCATCCGGTGTGCTGATGCCGAGGTAAGGGGTTCAACCCCTACACCGGAGAGCTGGACTAAAATGTTGACCTGTCGTCCTTGACTTGGGGACGTTAATTTCAAGTACCTCAGAAGTCGGAGTGTGGTTCGACTGATGATAAATAGTGTGTATGGACTACGCTTGAGTTCAAAGCGAGTGACCGCAACAAACAAAAAAATAGTGACAAATAATCTAGAGGATTACAAAGTCGCGTCAGCGTAGTTGCTAGACGGTCGTCGCCAGGCCTGGGGGTCATGGGTTAGATTCGCATAGAGCAGAATTAAAACATTTAAAACAGATCTAGGTTCCCAGGTCGGCCCATCATAAAATATGTTCCAGGAAACGTCTTGGGAAGTAAAAGCGTCCAGTGTTGTACTGATTACATCGCCAACCGAGTTCATATTGGTCTATAAACGTGGAGGTCTAGCACCACATACCCAATGCTCCTTAAGACATATTCCTGTCATTCATACATTCATTCATTCATTCATTCATTCATTCAGTAGCATGTCCTTTGCAGAACCTCGCTTCCATAACAACCTTCCGGAAAATCTCTCGATCATAAGCAAGGTGTCCCGCGTCCGATACACCCATCTGGAGATCATCCGCCACACCCTGCACCCATCTTCTCTTTGGCCTTCCTCTTCCTCTCTTCCCAGGCATATACTCCTCCATTATTGTTCTCTCCAAACTTTCGTGACGTTTCAAGTGACCAAAATATTTCAATTTTCTTTGTTTTATCGTCTTTAATAGCCAGCCTTCAATATTCAGCTCTTGAAGTATGGGTGCATTTGAGTAGTATATAAGGATGCCTACACCCCCCCCCTGGAGAAGGAGCTAAAGGAGCGCTCCTGAAGGAGCGCAAAGGAGCCTGAAGGAGCGGGTCGTGAAGGAGCGCGAAGGCGTCTGAAGGAGCGGGTCATGTCCGCTCCTTCTGTGGTGTGATATTGACTCCTTCTAACACCTGCCTAGGTGTGTGATTGGCTTGTTAAGCTCGGTATTTTTGGCGGGTAAAATTTTTTTAAAAAGAAAAAAGTCTGATCTAATGAGCTGGATGCTGTTAATGTCTGTGGTCAGGGTGGAGTGGAAGGAGCCGGCGTAAATAGTAAGCGCAAAGAAGGTGGTGGCCGGTGGTGCGACGTGTATAGTGACGTCATCGGTCCCTCGTAGTTGTATGTTTGGGCTATTAGGGTCGAATTTTTGGTGGAAAAGTATGGTCTAAGGGGTAGCGGGGGTATTAGGGGTGATGTCTCCGCACCTCCTTGTCGCATCTTTACCATGTTAAGATCGTTGTTTTGGCAGGAAAAGTATGTTTTTTTTTAAATTAAAAATAATTTAATTTTTTTTTTTAATTTAAAAAATATTTCAATGGAAAATAAAAGATATTGGTTAATAGTGGTTGGGCGGGGCATAAAATCTATTATCAAACGGTGTTAGCTCATTAAATGAAAATCTTAAAAAGAGTAAAGATGGCCGCTAGTTCGTGTTGTAGTGGTATGGCTTAGTGTTATTTGATGTTAAGGGGTGGGTGAGTGAAAGCGTATCTTGATGAGTGCTTCCAAACAATATCATCATAGGTATCAGATCGTTAAAGAAACAAGTAAAGATGGCCGTCGGTGTCCTCCGTGGGTGCCGGGTTCGAATCCCGGTAGGGCTGTTTAGTGGTAGAAGAAATATTGATGTTTTTGTTACTTAGTTGTGATGGCGTTAGCGGGTGGTAGTAATCAGGCTATGTGTAGCAAAGGAGAGGTGGTGTGTTGGTTGAAGCTTAGGCGGTACCCCAGACGAGATGACAGGGTCGAATCTCGGTGCTGTGCCACTGGTAAGGGTAATAGTCGTCAGAGTGAGTGGGGTGTCTAGTTAGTCATACGGGTTAGGATTAGGGACGGTCTGTCTTTTCATGTCGCTGTGTCCACAAGTCCAAGGGGAAAACAGGCAGCCGATCTCACCTTTGTACCTAGGCGGCACAAAATATAAGCTAACTTAACATTCAGAATATGACCTCAACAGGTGTTGCCAAAAATCAATACTTATTCTCATAACGGCTAATCCAGGGGCTTATCGTCGTCGTAATGACTAAGATGGGGTATTGATATTACTAATATCTCCGTCGTTGCAAATAGTTCGCGATATTAATAAAGGTTCATATAAAGGCTGGTATGGGATTAAGAGATTAACACCTATTGTTGGGCCATCCACAGAAAATCAATACCAACACGCTAGATTCTTCTCATAATTGCGACCAGTGGCTTATAGATATAACCGTTATTGCAGACGCAGCTATGTGCAGACTAATCTACCAGGTCACAGGTCTATGCCGTATCGACAAAAACGGTGAATGAAAGCTAAGGAATATTCACTGTACAAAGCAGTTTCTACCAGCCGATCAGATCGGGGAAACCAGACAGGGCAACCTCTTGTTACGAGTCCACAACAGCAGATATCGTGTATAAAAGACGACCAGCCTATGTCATGCAGAAGTACCTCTATCTGACAACACCAAAACAGAGCTCACCATGTGGCAACTCGCTAATGTTAAGTTGGATGTCGATAAATCTTTCACATTTTCGTTATGTTTCTTCATGTCGACACAACACTAACCTAACAAAAGAAAAACCTAGTATAATACAGGGGGATATATAGGACTAGATGCATATAACTGACGAGGAAACAATAAAACATTGTCTTAATATTTCATATTAGGTTATGTCTCCCTTCTCTCACTTTTCTATGTCCGAGTCGTCCTGTGGCTACCGAGTAAAGCTAAAGAACACCTCGACATCAATATAACATAAACCGGTCTCGAAAAGCAGCATAGGCGCGTGTAAAAAAGTCATCACATTGTCCGACTAAGCCTTTCTCATAGTCATAGGGGAGAGATGTGATCACCGACGCTAGTCAGGGCAATACGTCCTACGACAGTTAATATAATGCGTGAAGTCAAATTTGCGACTGCAAAATATGTTTTCATGTCATATGTATATAAGAAGCTATATACAGGTGTTTTCTAAGGACAAATTTCCCCATGTCACGGTGTAAAAATTACAGATGTCGTTTAAATTTATACATTAAGAGGGGGGGAAAAAGTCTGTTGTAGACACGGTATTTCATATTTTCTTGTGGGACTTGGTCATTTGTTGTTCTATCTTGTCATGGTATGTATATTTTCCACACATCTCCACTGATGTTTTTAACTTGTCTACCCATTGTCCTCGCTTCATATTCATACAATAGTATAGGTCCTATGTAGTGATTAAACACTCTTTTTCTCCTTGTAATTGACATCTTTATATTAGTCATGTTTTCCACCTTACCAAAGACTATCTTCAACATATCGAACATTGGTCTATCCTCTCAAAGACAACTTCTTCTTGTAGTCTCTTGGCTACATTTTTCCCGTATCAAGCTTCATGTCTCTACTCGTCTGTATTAGTATGTTAGAAGTAAACCAACATCACATAAGATAACCATATATTACCACAATGTATACAAAAAAGAAGCAATACACATAGACACAGTATATAAATATAGTACTAAATAGACAGTAGTTTAAAGAATTCAAGTATTTTATTACAAGGTAAATTACACAAATTAAATACAGTGATTTGTATAAAATATCACACACCTGTGTTACATTACCAAATAAGTACAAAACACAAGGGAATGAATACGTTGGTGTATTACTTACATACATATGGACCATACAATACACCGGCACGTCCGCTATGGGACCTAACTCGTGTGAAGGTATGTCTATAACATACAGAATTGTGTGTGGGGTAATAACTACGATGTCTGTCTTTCATCATGTATCTGACCTGATTGGCGTACCACCGCAAGACTTCGTTCACTTGTGGTCTACAACCAATCAGGTTAAATGTCTTAGAATTTACCCACATTTTATGTTAGGACAAGCATTGATTGGGTGTCAACTATGCGGTAGGCGGGGCTTACTGTATGTAATATATATCCCACTCACCACATCTCACTCACTTTGTGATGTACGCAAGAACGACGAAAGATTGGATCTTCAGTTTTGTGGTTATTAGGTGACTATGTGCCTTCAAGTATAGAAAGTTAGTCAGTCACCGTTTTGTTTCAGTATTCACGGACTATCAGCCATATACGGACATATGGATGTAGCGTCTCTTTCTTCCAGTTCTTAGACATTCACAACTGCCTTGGAAGATTTATCAACCAGATTCTTACCCACACGCATCCAAAGTGTAAGCAACCTCATTATTCTGCCATAGTTTACAACGTCATCTGTAAAGAAGTCATCGGCGCTTGAAACAAAGACAGAGAAAAAGTGCTCAGGATTGATACGGTTTACTAGACTAGTGAACATACATCTTGTTGTTTGAGTATTTGACTTTCCTATCTAGCCAACATCGTGTCAGCTACCTTTGGTGAAAGATAGAAACTAAATATATTCAACGCTATATTCATCGGCTCGCTGTGAACGTGTATCAAGTCGACTGTTGCTTGTCTCAGTAGCAAGTCGCTAGTGAACATGTCTAAAAATACAAAGATGTCAACTAGGCAATCATCTGAGAACCACTTATGTGCAACCTGTGGGAAAGGTTTCACTGAAAATCGCAATCTGCTTCGCCATACTCTGACCAGTCACAATACCAAGGAGCAAGTGTATTCGTGTCACATTTGTGGTCATATATTTAACAGGAAAGACAATCTACAATGCCACATTACAAAGAAACACACTACACCAGGAGTATCACCCAGTGTAATACCAGCAGACGCTTCAACACCCGCTTCAGCAACACTACGTAAGAGACATGTGACTACTAATAGTGATGTGGCAGTCAGCGAGAAGAAGACTAAACAAGACGAAAACTCCCATCCAGTCAGTGACACACAACCCAAGGATGAAGCGGCTTCTTTACACACTCTTCCAGATAATATTAGACAAATATACACCGACAACTGGAGTAGTATCAAAACACATCACAAGATAAACAAATATATGTCTGTCTATACATTTTATATTAGCCCACACACAATCCACCCTAAAGACTGGACATCTACCTTGAACAAGATCTTTACCATTCAAAAGAGCATATTCAAAATCAACTTTAGTTATCATATAGTCCTTAGGCACAGCGAAACAGACGCTCTTCGGTTGTATCACGCATCTTCAAATAATGCTTCTGTCTTAGAACTTCCACAACTAATCAAAAGTAGACAAGACTTTGATGAATTTATCAAAATAGTACACGAAAATGACGTTCTTACCTACGCTATGCAACAACGTCCAAATACCAAATACACTACAGAGACGATTCCAGCTATATGTTTTTATCTCTATCATATCCCAGAATTCCGGCTTGTTTAATAAATAACCATCCTTTTATGACCCACGTTGGGCACAACTGTGCATGATCATACTAGATATAACATCCCATATTTAACCATCCGTTTTGTATACTGGCATTACGCTTGTTCATTTTTTGTGTAAAATTTGCTGGAAATACTGTAAAATAAACAGTTATATGTATTATAAGTGCGTTCACTTGTTGGTTTTTAGTGTTGACGGTACATATGAGTGTCATGTGGTGAGCGGGTGTTACATGTTGATGGCCAAGTCAAGAAATATCTCAGCCATTCTTATAAAAATTAGGAAAATATGTTAACCTAATGAGAAAAATATTGACCAAGTGAAGAAATATCTCAACCATACTTATGAAAAGGAGAAAAATGTGTTATCCAAAAGGGAAAAATATTGTCCAAGTAAAGACATGTTTCAACTAGTCTTATAAATATGTCGTCTAAACTTATGAAAAGGAGAAAAATGTGTTATCCAAAAGGGAAAAATATTGACCAAGTGAAGAAATATCTCAACCATACTTATGAAAAGGAGAAAAATGTGTTAACCAAATGAGAAAAATATTGCCCAAGTGAAGAAAAATTTACACAAAACTTATAAAACTTAGGAAAATGTGTTAACCTAATGAGAACAATATTGCCCAAGTGAAGAAAAATTTACACAAAACTTATAAAACTTAGGAAAATGTGTTAACCTAATGAGAAAAATATTGCCCAAGTGAAGAAAAATTTACACAAAACTTATAAAACTTAGGAAAATCTGTTAACCTAATGAGAAAAATATTGCCCAAGTGAAGAAAAATTTACACAAAACGTATAAAACTTAGGAAAATGTGTTAACCTAATGAGAAAAATATTGCCCAAATGAAGAAAAAATTTACACAAAACTTATAAAACTTAGGAAAATGTGTTAACCTAATGAGAAAAATATTGCCCAAGTGAAGAAAAAATTTACACAAAACTTATAAAACTTAGGAAAATGTGTTAACCTAATGAGAAAATATTGCCCAAGTGAAGAAAACATTTACACCAAACTTATGAAAAGTATGAAAATTTGTTAACCAAAGGGGAAAAAATATGGGCTAAACTATGAAGTATGTTGACCGAAGTAAGAAAATGTGTTAACCAAATGGGGAAAAATGTTGGCCAAAACATGAAACATCTTAACCAAACTTATAAATATCTCGTGTAAACTTTTAAATAAGTAGGGAAAAAAATATTGCGTCTGTAGTTATGTCAAAAGTATCTTGAACTTTTATCTGAACAGACATTTCACAAGACATAATCATCAACGTCAACACTTTCCCTCTTTTACGTTACCGAAAGTTTCAACTTACCATTCCAGAGTAGCTGCTAAAGACGCACTTATACATGCTAATCACCCATCTGGCCACACTCTTGGTTGTTGTCTTCTAACATAAAATATCTCTGTCTTTCGTAGATGTCTTCACAACTTTTCCATGTCACAGCCCCAAGAACTGCAAACCTCCATTGTACATGAGCTCCAATAAAACAGTCATAACAACATTTATGGTAATGCAATCTGTGGCTCCACCTGGGATAGTTTCAATATCATCTGAGTATTCGTCAGCAAAGAGCTATTACCCATGGCTGACATCTTCAACTTTCTATACCACAATGACACTAACCTTCCATTGTTCCATCTTTCAACAATACAAAGGGTGTTCTCGAAGTCTAACTAACATAATATTTCTTACTTTGGCCACCTCTTTCACACGTTGTCATTTCACAGCTGCGATAACGACAAGTCTGCAACCAACACTGTCTGTTATGAAGTCGACCTTTCTTAAAACCACGTCTGTCTTAATGAGCCCTTAAATACCCTCTACCAGATCTTATAACCGACTTTCAACGTTTCATACCAAATAACATTAACACTCTCTTTGATTACAGAACAACCGATTTTCTGCTGACTAGGCAGGTTTCTCAATCTAATGGAGATAAGTCACCTGTCCTCCTAACATACTAGGCACTATTCTAGACAACGAATATGGTCATCAACCAGCACCCCTAAGAAGAACTTGAAATCAGCAACAGAGATTGGGTTCCTGAGACGAATTCCTTGGACTACCAGAGTAACTAACGCTGATCGCCTAAAAGAGCCTACAAAACATAGAGCCTTATATACATCAAACACAACAAACTCTTTCTTACTAACCCTAACTATACATCATCTAACCCTAACCCTAACCCCTAACCCTTAACCCTAACCCTAACCATACAGCAAAAACAACAAACTGTCTTAAGAGACATAGATACAAACCAGTGTTAGAAATGGAAAAAGTTAAATTTTAATTAAAATTTAAAACTAATAAATCGCAATTTTATTGCGCAAGATGTAACCTCGATATACGTCTTATACCTAACTTATACCTATACTTAGCCTATATCTGTATATTAAGTGAAGCGAGCAATAAAATTGCGATTTATTAGTTTTAAATTTTAATTAAAATTTAACTTTTTCCATTTCTAACACTGGTTTGTATCTATGTCTCTTAAGACAGTTTGTTGTTTTTGCTGTATGGTTAGGGTTAGGGTTAAGGGTTAGGGGTTAGGGTTAGGGTTAGATGATGTATAGTTAGGGTTAGTAAGAAAGAGTTTGTTGTGTTTGATGTATATAAGGCTCTATGTTTTGTAGGCTCTTTTAGGCGATCAGCGTTAGTTACTCTGGTAGTCCAAGGAATTCGTCTCAGGAACCCAATCTCTGTTGCTGATTTCAAGTTCTTCTTAGGGGTGCTGGTTGATGACCATATTCGTTGTCTAGAATAGTGCCTAGTATGTTAGGAGGACAGGTGACTTATCTCCATTAGATTGAGAAACCTGCCTAGTCAGCAGAAAATCGGTTGTTCTGTAATCAAAGAGAGTGTTAATGTTATTTGGTATGAAACGTTGAAAGTCGGTTATAAGATCTGGTAGAGGGTATTTAAGGGCTCATTAAGACAGACGTGGTTTTAAGAAAGGTCGACTTCATAACAGACAGTGTTGGTTGCAGACTTGTCGTTATCGCAGCTGTGAAATGACAACGTGTGAAAGAGGTGGCCAAAGTAAGAAATATTATGTTAGTTAGACTTCGAGAACACCCTTTGTATTGTTGAAAGATGGAACAATGGAAGGTTAGTGTCATTGTGGTATAGAAAGTTGAAGATGTCAGCCATGGGTAATAGCTCTTTGCTGACGAATACTCAGATGATATTGAAACTATCCCAGGTGGAGCCACAGATTGCATTACCATAAATGTTGTTATGACTGTTTTATTGGAGCTCATGTACAATGGAGGTTTGCAGTTCTTGGGGCTGTGACATGGAAAAGTTGTGAAGACATCTACGAAAGACAGAGATATTTTATGTTAGAAGACAACAACCAAGAGTGTGGCCAGATGGGTGATTAGCATGTATAAGTGCGTCTTTAGCAGCTACTCTGGAATGGTAAGTTGAAACTTTCGGTAACGTAAAAGAGGGAAAGTGTTGACGTTGATGATTATGTCTTGTGAAATGTCTGTTCAGATAAAAGTTCAAGATACTTTTGACATAACTACAGACGCAATATTTTTTTTCCTACTTATTTAAAAGTTTACACGAGATATTTATAAGTTTGGTTAAGATGTTTCATGTTTTGGCCAACATTTTTCCCCATTTGGTTAACACATTTTCTTACTTCGGTCAACATACTTCATAGTTTAGCCCATATTTTTTCCCCTTTGGTTAACAAATTTTCATACTTTTCATAAGTTTGGTGTAAATGTTTTCTTCACTTGGGCAATATTTTCTCATTAGGTTAACACATTTTCCTAAGTTTTATAAGTTTTGTGTAAATTTTTTCTTCACTTGGGCAATATTTTTCTCATTAGGTTAACACATTTTCCTAAGTTTTATAAGTTTTGTGTAAATTTTTTCTTCATTTGGGCAATATTTTTCTCATTAGGTTAACACATTTTCCTAAGTTTTATACGTTTTGTGTAAATTTTTCTTCACTTGGGCAATATTTTTCTCATTAGGTTAACAGATTTTCCTAAGTTTTATAAGTTTTGTGTAAATTTTTCTTCACTTGGGCAATATTTTTCTCATTAGGTTAACACATTTTCCTAAGTTTTATAAGTTTTGTGTAAATTTTTCTTCACTTGGGCAATATTGTTCTCATTAGGTTAACACATTTTCCTAAGTTTTATAAGTTTTGTGTAAATTTTTCTTCACTTGGGCAATATTTTTCTCATTAGGTTAACACATTTTTCTCCTTTTCATAAGTATGGTTGAGATATTTCTTCACTTGGTCAATATTTTTCCCTTTTGGATAACACATTTTTCTCCTTTTCATGAAGTTTAGACGACATATTTATAAGACTAGTTGAAACATGTCTTTACTTGGACAATATTTTTCCCTTTTGGATAACACATTTTTCTCCTTTTCATAAGTATGGTTGAGATATTTCTTCACTTGGTCAATATTTTTCTCATTAGGTTAACATATTTTCCTAATTTTTATAAGAATGGCTGAGATATTTCTTGACTTGGCCATCAACATGTAACACCCGCTCACCACATGACACTCATATGTACCGTCAACACTAAAAACCAACAAGTGAACGCACTTATAATACATATAACTGTTTATTTTACAGTATTTCCAGCAAATTTTACACAAAAAATGAACAAGCGTAATGCCAGTATACAAAACGGATGGTTAAATATGGGATGTTATATCTAGTATGATCATGCACAGTTGTGCCCAACGTGGGTCATAAAAGGATGGTTATTTATTAAACAAGCCGGAATTCTGGGATATGATAGAGATAAAAACATATAGCTGGAATCGTCTCTGTAGTGTATTTGGTATTTGGACGTTGTTGCATAGCGTAGGTAAGAACGTCATTTTCGTGTACTATTTTGATAAATTCATCAAAGTCTTGTCTACTTTTGATTAGTTGTGGAAGTTCTAAGACAGAAGCATTATTTGAAGATGCGTGATACAACCGAAGAGCGTCTGTTTCGCTGTGCCTAAGGACTATATGATAACTAAAGTTGATTTTGAATATGCTCTTTTGAATGGTAAAGATCTTGTTCAAGGTAGATGTCCAGTCTTTAGGGTGGATTGTGTGTGGGCTAATATAAAATGTATAGACAGACATATATTTGTTTATCTTGTGATGTGTTTTGATACTACTCCAGTTGTCGGTGTATATTTGTCTAATATTATCTGGAAGAGTGTGTAAAGAAGCCGCTTCATCCTTGGGTTGTGTGTCACTGACTGGATGGGAGTTTTCGTCTTGTTTAGTCTTCTTCTCGCTGACTGCCACATCACTATTAGTAGTCACATGTCTCTTACGTAGTGTTGCTGAAGCGGGTGTTGAAGCGTCTGCTGGTATTACACTGGGTGATACTCCTGGTGTAGTGTGTTTCTTTGTAATGTGGCATTGTAGATTGTCTTTCCTGTTAAATATATGACCACAAATGTGACACGAATACACTTGCTCCTTGGTATTGTGACTGGTCAGAGTATGGCGAAGCAGATTGCGATTTTCAGTGAAACCTTTCCCACAGGTTGCACATAAGTGGTTCTCAGATGATTGCCTAGTTGACATCTTTGTATTTTTAGACATGTTCACTAGCGACTTGCTACTGAGACAAGCAACAGTCGACTTGATACACGTTCACAGCGAGCCGATGAATATAGCGTTGAATATATTTAGTTTCTATCTTTCACCAAAGGTAGCTGACACGATGTTGGCTAGATAGGAAAGTCAAATACTCAAACAACAAGATGTATGTTCACTAGTCTAGTAAACCGTATCAATCCTGAGCACTTTTTCTCTGTCTTTGTTTCAAGCGCCGATGACTTCTTTACAGATGACGTTGTAAACTATGGCAGAATAATGAGGTTGCTTACACTTTGGATGCGTGTGGGTAAGAATCTGGTTGATAAATCTTCCAAGGCAGTTGTGAATGTCTAAGAACTGGAAGAAAGAGACGCTACATCCATATGTCCGTATATGGCTGATAGTCCGTGAATACTGAAACAAAACGGTGACTGACTAACTTTCTATACTTGAAGGCACATAGTCACCTAATAACCACAAAACTGAAGATCCAATCTTTCGTCGTTCTTGCGTACATCACAAAGTGAGTGAGATGTGGTGAGTGGGATATATATTACATACAGTAAGCCCCGCCTACCGCATAGTTGACACCCAATCAATGCTTGCCTAACATAAAATGTGGGTAAATTCTAAGACATTTAACCTGATTGGTTGTAGACCACAAGTGAACGAAGTCTTGCGGTGGTACGCCATCAGGTCAGATACATGATGAAAGACAGACATCGTAGTTATTACCCCACACACAATTCTGTATGTTATAGACATACCTTCACACGAGTTAGGTCCCATAGCGGACGTGCCGGTGTATTGTATGGTCCATATGTATGTAAGTAATACACCAACGTATTCATTCCCTTGTGTTTTGTACTTATTTGGTAATGTAACACAGGTGTGTGATATTTTATACAAATCACTGTATTTAATTTGTGTAATTTACCTTGTAATAAAATACTTGAATTCTTTAAACTACTGTCTATTTAGTACTATATTTATATACTGTGTCTATGTGTATTGCTTCTTTTTTGTATACATTGTGGTAATATATGGTTATCTTATGTGATGTTGGTTTACTTCTAACATACTAATACAGACGAGTAGAGACATGAAGCTTGATACGGGAAAAATGTAGCCAAGAGACTACAAGAAGAAGTTGTCTTTGAGAGGATAGACCAATGTTCGATATGTTGAAGATAGTCTTTGGTAAGGTGGAAAACATGACTAATATAAAGATGTCAATTACAAGGAGAAAAAGAGTGTTTAATCACTACATAGGACCTATACTATTGTATGAATATGAAGCGAGGACAATGGGTAGACAAGTTAAAAACATCAGTGGAGATGTGTGGAAAATATACATACCATGACAAGATAGAACAACAAATGACCAAGTCCCACAAGAAAATATGAAATACCGTGTCTACAACAGACTTTTCCCCCCCCTCTTAATGTATAAATTTAAACGACATCTGTAATTTTTACACCGTGACATGGGGAAATTTGTCCTTAGAAAACACCTGTATATAGCTTCTTATATACATATGACATGAAAACATATTTTGCAGTCGCAAATTTGACTTCACGCATTATATTAACTGTCGTAGGACGTATTGCCCTGACTAGCGTCGGTGATCACATCTCTCCCCTATGACTATGAGAAAGGCTTAGTCGGACAATGTGATGACTTTTTTACACGCGCCTATGCTGCTTTTCGAGACCGGTTTATGTTATATTGATGTCGAGGTGTTCTTTAGCTTTACTCGGTAGCCACAGGACGACTCGGACATAGAAAAGTGAGAGAAGGGAGACATAACCTAATATGAAATATTAAGACAATGTTTTATTGTTTCCTCGTCAGTTATATGCATCTAGTCCTATATATCCCCCTGTATTATACTAGGTTTTTCTTTTGTTAGGTTAGTGTTGTGTCGACATGAAGAAACATAACGAAAATGTGAAAGATTTATCGACATCCAACTTAACATTAGCGAGTTGCCACATGGTGAGCTCTGTTTTGGTGTTGTCAGATAGAGGTACTTCTGCATGACATAGGCTGGTCGTCTTTTATACACGATATCTGCTGTTGTGGACTCGTAACAAGAGGTTGCCCTGTCTGGTTTCCCCGATCTGATCGGCTGGTAGAAACTGCTTTGTACAGTGAATATTCCTTAGCTTTCATTCACCGTTTTTGTCGATACGGCATAGACCTGTGACCTGGTAGATTAGTCTGCACATAGCTGCGTCTGCAATAACGGTTATATCTATAAGCCACTGGTCGCAATTATGAGAAGAATCTAGCGTGTTGGTATTGATTTTCTGTGGATGGCCCAACAATAGGTGTTAATCTCTTAATCCCATACCAGCCTTTATATGAACCTTTATTAATATCGCGAACTATTTGCAACGACGGAGATATTAGTAATATCAATACCCCATCTTAGTCATTACGACGACGATAAGCCCCTGGATTAGCCGTTATGAAAATGAGTATTGATTTTTGGCAACACCTGTTGAGGTTATGAATCATATTCTGATTTTAAGTTAGGTTATATTTTGTGACTCGTAGGTACAAAGGTGAGATCGGCTGCCTGTTTTCCCCTTGGACTTGTGGACACAGCGACATGAAAAGACAGACCGTCCCTAATCCTAACCCGTATGACTAACTAGACACCCCACTCACTCTGACGACTATTACCCTTACCAGTGGCACAGCACCGAGATTCGACCCTGTCATCTCGTCTGGGGTACCACCTAAGCTTCAACCAACACACCACCTCTCCTTTGCTACACATAGCCTGATTACTACCACCCGCTAACGCCATCACAACTAAGTAACAAAAACATCAATATTTCTTCTACCACTAAACAGCCCTACCGGGATTCGAACCCGGCACCCACGGAGGACACCGACGGCCATCTTTACTTGTTTCTTTAACGATCTGATACCTATGATGATATTGTTTGGAAGCACTCATCAAGATACGCTTTCACTCACCCACCCCTTAACATCAAATAACACTAAGCCATACCACTACAACACGAACTAGCGGCCATCTTTACTCTTTTTAAGATTTTCATTTAATGAGCTAACACCGTTTGATAATAGATTTTATGCCCCACCCAACCACTATTAACCAATATCTTTTATTTTCCATTGAAATATTTTTTAAATTAAAAAAAAAAAATTAAATTATTTTTAATTTAAAAAAAAACATACTTTTCCTGCCAAAACAACGATCTTAACATGGTAAAGATGCGACAAGGAGGTGCGGAGACATCACCCCTAATACCCCCGCTACCCCTTAGACCATACTTTTCCACCAAAAATTCGACCCTAATAGCCCAAACATACAACTACGAGGGACCGATGACGTCACTATACACGTCGCACCACCGGCCACCACCTTCTTTGCGCTTACTATTTACGCCGGCTCCTTCCACTCCACCCTGACCACAGACATTAACAGCATCCAGCTCATTAGATCAGACTTTTTTCTTTTTAAAAAAATTTACCCGCCAAAAATACCGAGCTTAACAAGCCAATCACACACCTAGGCAGGTGTTAGAAGGAGTCAATATCACACCACAGAAGGAGCGGACATGACCCGCTCCTTCAGACGCCTTCGCGCTCCTTCACGACCCGCTCCTTCAGGCTCCTTTGCGCTCCTTCAGGAGCGCTCCTTTAGCTCCTTCTCCAGGGGGGGGTGTAGGCATCCTTATATACTACTCATTTGTTCTTTTATTTACCCAAGATATTCTTAGAACTCGTCTAAAACATTTATATTCAAAGGCATTTATGCGCACTCCTGTCATCAATCAATCAATCGTGTGTCATGCCGGAAAGCGTGTGCGGTCATGACTCGCCATTTCACTCGATCACCAGAGTCATACAAGTAACAATTTAAGTTACGTAATTTATCATACATGCTGATGTAAAATCATATTATTCTTTACATCATTTCATACGACTATGATTTCACATCACTACCTAGTATATGTGAATGTCTTATATCTTGAAATCACCAGTGCACTATCACATACCGCAAACCATCATGTTCTGCATGATTTATCTTGATATAAAATAAACACACTGGTAGTTTGTTTAACTCGTTGTTCTATCTTAATATTGTCCAAGTGAAAGTAATTGTGTAAGTGTACCTGTTAAAGTATTTCGCGGGGGGGGGGGGGGGGGGGGGGGGGGGGGGGGGGGGGGGGGGGGGGGGGTGGCGCTCGTTATGTTAACCAGGGAGGGGAGACTGTAGGAAGGAAAATATGCCTACCTAGTAGTCAATTGCCGTTCTCCCTAGAGCAGGAGTTAAGGACGTTGTTCGTAATCCCGTATACCCACGTACGAAACATAGCTGCGCGAGATTTGGCAGCAGATCGCGTCGCGCTGGTTACTTACGGGGTATGTGAGTCGGTCGTTCAGAAAGCAATGGCAAACTATTAACGTAAAACTTGCCAAAACATCAACAGCAGCTGAAAACTGCTGGTGTTGATTGCAATGTCCTGTGAAAAGAATATGCGAAAGAAAAAAAAAACAATAAGTAGTCAATGAAGAGATGTAAACCTAATCACCTAACCTCCGCCTTCCCACTTCTTGGGGGATACCCTGACCAGCTACATTTACCAATTTACGAGCCATTTCCGGCTGTGTGCTTTACTCGGTCTTTATTCATTCTAAAAGAGACATTTGTCCCGAGTTTGCTTGTCAGCATTGGGAGCGTCGGGGAGGTAAATCCGCGCCCCACTACAACACCATTGTGAGGGATAACGTACATCATAGACAAAGCGGATCAGTGAAATATTTGCGATGAAATTTTGCGTGAAACGATTTGTGACATAGCATGGAACGATCTAGAAGCGGACTTCTCTAGCTTGAAATATTCATTTCTGTCTGCGACTGCATTTTGCGTTGGAAAACGCACATTTTGACCCATTCCTATAATTAATGAGACAGTGGACATGGCTTCACAATACAAACGACGAGCATGTTGGCCCCATTGTCAAAAACGGATCGTCAATAACAATCGACGTTAACGATTCTGTTCATAGAGCCTGACAGAGAACGCGTCAACTGTGTGAACACAATGGGCTTTACAAGAAAAAGTGAAATAAATGATATGAAGAAAACGATTTTTTTGTTTGTAACTCTAGATGTAGATGAGTCCTGGAGATAGCAGGAATCTGGATGGATATATGATCCGTGACAGATTTGGAAAATGTGTCGCGCATGCAAACAAGACATTGAGCAGCTGGTATAAATGATTGATTGATTGATTGATCTAGGAACCGACATCTCAGTCTTCGGGACATTCCCATAAGCTCTCCGTCCCCATCCTCAGCAACCAGCGAAGAGTTCCAACACTAATAGTTCCAGTAGCAATCTGATTATACGTCCGTCTCGCCTTCCTCTGAGCGTCGAGCGTCGGCCAGATCCCCTCGTCACTCCTCGCTGCCTCATTCTAACCAAACTATGGTGATCCATTTGCTCCTCCGAGGTGTACACGTGCTCCCACAAGGCCGCAACCACATCTGCCTTGTCATGCATCAATACTGTATAAATAAAACAGATTAGTCATTAGTCATTAGTCGCGGTTCTAACTTCACAGCAACGGGATGTCCCCATTATGCTCCGTTCCTGTGCCAGTGAATATCACACAAAATGCTCCTCACTGTCACATGTGAAAAGTGGAACAGACAGGAGTCTAGACAAAACAACAGCCCGCACAAGTACACTTTGACATAATACCGCCGCTAGAATGCCAACACAAAAGTCCTCTGCGAAAAATACAGTTCATAGTCGATTACTGTATGCATAACGATACCTTGCCAAATAAGTACATGGTTACGCTCAAGTGTAGTTCGAGAATTGCGTACGTCTTGGGTACCGTTAAGTACGTCTTGCGAAGAGAAATTACCATCTATTTTGCAGGATCAAAGGGTAGTTTACTTCGTCTAGCCGTTTTAATTCGTCTGTGGGCTCTAATAAAAACACAAAATTTGACTAGTCAGCTCGACGAAAAGTAAACAAAATATACATATTGAGGTAGTAGTTCTTTACCAGCAGAAGCCAGTAGTTGCGCGTTAATGGCTGATCCTAGGATTGATTGATTGACTGATTGATTTAGGAACCGACATACAGCATTCGGGACATTCCCATAAGCTGATCTAGGATGAGAAGGTTTAGGTAATCACATACACTCCGATCACTGCAGGATATTGTGGAGTGACCTGCTGTCTTAAGTTAAGATGGTTTGAGTTGTGACAAGAACCGATATCACATGACTCGAACATCCTCATGCGTGCTTCTTCCTCATCTCAAACAGCCAGCGAAGAGTCCCACTACACATGGTAACAGTACCAATGTCCATCTGGCCTTGCCCTCGGAGCATGAGTGCCGTCCATACCCTGTGGTCACTCCCTGCTCGTCTCAATCTGTCCGGGCTATATATGATTTATGTGTTGTGCCACACTAGATATATATGTGATCTAACCTGAGCTACCATATGACAGTAAACGGTGCAATCTGTTTTCTGTTAGCGCCGAATGTCGGGCGGCGCTCACCAAACCCAACACCTCATATTGTGCTCACTGTTTCGGGTGGAGAAGCGCAATTGGGAGGGTACAAACCTTACCCTAGTGCCAGGAAATGCAACCTAAATACTATAAATGTCTTCGCAGGAGACACCAGGTCATCTTGGATGAAAACTCCGACATGCGGACAGTTAGGGTATTACTTTGCTGATCCGGCAGCTTCTGCAGCTTGTCTTGTTCCAGACGTATTGGTAATACCTTTCCTCTAAAGTAAACTAGGCATTCCGAGAAAGGGATCGTGTTTAATGGGTAATACATTGTCTCTAAATTTACCCATGCGGTGTGCTATAGAGAGGTATAACTCCATTTTACAAACGTGCATTTATCAAGACGGCAAGATGCCAGTCAATACATGATCTCAAGGGGTCTTAAAATCATATTTCTTATACAATATAAACTGATCCCTAAAAACCCTGATCACATGGTGTATTATCGTGCATCAAAACCCTTACATCGCCGTCCAGATCTAGCCAATATATCCGCCTCCTCGTTTCCCAACACAAAAGCATGTCTTGAGGGGAAAGATCCAACGAAAGCTTTTTTATCTGTGACTTTAGAATTGAAGCATGCCTCTTTTCACGAAGCATGCCCATCTTCACATTGCTCAGGATTATTTGTGTGTTTTAATTGCAAACTTTCCACAAAAACAGTCTCTCTGGCGATACAATTAATCTCCTGTTCACAAACAAGAATAAAGTCATCAAAAACAGCCTTGATCAAACTGGTGTTGTTAGGTGTTGCATTGAGACACTTTGTAATATGTACTAGACGTACATAATTGTAGTACTCTATCCATCTGTCTATTTTGCCGTCTATCTATCTATCTATCTATCTATCTATCTATCTATCTATCTATCTATCTATCTATCTATCTATCTATCTATCTATCTATCTATCTATCTATCTATCTATCTATCTATCTATCTATCTATCTAGCTATCTATCTATCTATCTATCTATCTATCTATCTATCATCTATCTATCTATCTATCTATCTATCTATCCATCAGCTCTCAAAATCGCTAAAGTGTACCCTCTTCTTAAATCTGGTTCATTGGACAATGATCTCCCGAACAATTACAGACCTATTTCCTAACTAGCATCACTATCTAAGCCACTAGAAAAACACATCCATAAAGTAACATTACAGTATTTAGTTCGCAAAAAGCTTATTGTTGACAACCAACCAGGATTTCGACCAAAATATTCTTGCCATATGGCCCTAACAAACATGATAGAAAATTGGCACCAGAATATAAACAACAACAGTCTATGTGGAACTGTGTTTATTGATTTCAAGAAAGCATTTGATATGATAGACCATGTTATTTTAATTAAAAAACTTGAGATAATGAAAATTGGCCCTAATGTACTCACTCTAATATCATCCTTTCTATCAAACAGAAAGCAAGTAGTATCACATAATAAATGTCTGTCTCATACCACTACCTTCAATATTGGAGTACCGCAAGGCTCTATTCTTGGCCCTCTATTGTTTGCCATATATATTAACGATCTACCTTTGCATCTTTCGTCGTCCTGCGATCTATTTGCAGACGACTGTACAGTGTACACTAATGCTGAAAACTGTATTTTATTGGAGTCGTCTTTACAACAAGAATTAAATAATGTAGTTAGGTGGAGCTATTCAAACCGTATGCAAATTAACCTCACTAAAACAAAATCAATGTTACTAACAACCAGACAAAGACTTCAAACTCTAAGCTCACACACATCACTTCAACTTCACATCGATAACATGCCAGTAGAAAGTGTAATTGAGCACAAAACATTAGGCATAATCATTGATAGAAACCTAACCTTTAATTCCCACGTTCAAGCGCTCATTAAACAAACAGCGAAAAAAGTCTACCAACTCGCCAAAATTAAAAACTTCCTTGATGAGGACACAAGGAAACTATTCTATACTTCTCATATACAGACACACTTTGACTACTGCTCTACAATCTGGGACGGTTGTTCTAATTCAAACACCAAGCGACTTTACTCACTCCAGAAACGGGCCATGAGTCTAATTTATAACAAACATTTATCTGATAATCCTAGCCTGTATAAACGCCTTCAGTTACTACCACTCCGCAAACGCCTGCTTTTCAATAAAGCTAAACTAATTCACAAAATACTGCATCGGAATGCCCCAAATTACCTTTGGCCATTGTTTAAATATAATGCTAGACACAGTAAACGTTTAAATATATTACACATTCCGAAGCCTAAGATTGACTTATACAAAACAAGATTAACGTACTCTGCAGCTCAGCTGTGGAACAATCTTCCACAAGAAATCAAAGACATCACCAATCCCTATTCATATAATCGCAAATTACTCGAACACTATCTCTGTACGGATTATCTTCCGCCTTAATAATATAGATAATAATAATAATAACAAAACCCTAGTATAACAGCCAGTCCCCTTTTGGTAGGCCAGTATATTCCACATGGCTAATAACAAGTGTCAGACCATTATCTAATTTTACTGTGTCGTGTAGTTTTGATGTTCTCATTTTGCCCATGCCTTTATAATGCATATCTTTTATATTGTTGCTGTTCTTTGTTAGCCTTGAATGATGTGTGAATGAAATAATGTATGAAAGAGAGCGATAGAAGGGCAGAATGTTAGACGGGCCTGCGTGCCCAATTCTTAACCCTTTGAAAATAAAGTTTGTTCGTTCGCTCGTTCGTTCTATCTATCTATCTATCTATCTATCTATCTATCTATCTATCTATCTATCTATCTATCTATCTATTTGTCTGTCTGTCTGTCTGTCTGTCTGTCTGTCTGTCTGTCTGCTCGCCTGCCTGCCTGTCTGTCTGTCTGTCTGTCTGTCTTGTTTGTCCTGTCTGTCCTGTCTGTCCTTTTTGTCTGTCATTTAATCAATTTATCTGTCTGTGTATGCTTATTTGGGTAATAACTGAAAGCACAGTAACATGACAATTCTAGTTTGCCAGAGACAGATAACGGGAGATAAAGCGATAGACACGCATAAAGAGAGGAACGCGCGCGCCTACCTGTGTAACATTCAGTCAGGATAGAAGGAAATAACCGTTGTAGGAGTTCAACCCGCAACCTCGCCTTCGGTGCACCGGAAGTTTAAGCGCTGGCGCTCGTATCAATTCGGTCATGCTGGTCTCCGAGATGAAAAATTAAAGAAGAGAGAAAGTGAAAAAATGATATGAAGAAAACAGGTTTGTTTGTTTGTAACTCTAGATGTGGATGAGTCCTGGAGATAGCAGGAAGCTGGCTGATTTTATATGATCCGTGACATTTGGAAAATGTGTCGCGCATGCAAATAAGACATTGAGCAGCTGATATAAATAATACAGATTAGTTATTAGTCATTAGTCGCGGTTCTAACTTCACGGCAACGGGTGTCCCCATTATGCTCCGTTCCTGTGCCAGTGAATATCACACAAAATGCTCCTCACTGTCACATGTGGAAAGTTGAACAGACAGGAGTCTCGACAAAACAACAGCCCGCACAGGTACACTTTGCATAATGCCGCCGCTAGAATACCAACACAAAAGTCCTCTACGAAAAATACAGTTCATCATCGATTGAAGCGACAGTCACAAGAAAACCAGCATCCACACATTACTGCATAAGGCAATCCAGTCAGTTCTGTGACAAGCCGACCGCAATTATTCCGAACATTCAATTCACGCTACAAACAACCGCGGACAGATGTAAAAGCATTTCACACGAAATTCAAAGCTCACAGTGTCACGCCACGCACAATAGCAGGGTGACGGAACTATACACTTCCAGTCCAACATGAGGAAAATGCGAATGCCAGCGGTAGATACAAGCATAAGCACTCCAGGGGCCTTAACCGTTTAATTTTTTTTGGGTTCACATATCATTTTTACAGGACATCGCTGTCAACATCAGTATCTTTCAGCTGATTGTTGATTTCTTGGCAAAATTACGCTCAGTAGTTTGCCATTGCTTTCTGAGAACCGTTTAAATGCCTATCCTAAATGTTGAGGACCGGAAGCCATCAGATAATAATGATTTATAAATTATTTATTTATAAATAATAATAGATCAGATAAGTAACGGCTGTAGCAGGATACAACAATAGGAAATGAAGACAGTTGAGTGCATGACACTCCTGTGAGAATGTGAGAGATAATAAATACAGACACAATGTATCGGTATTTGTAAAGGGATGATATAGCAAGTAGCTGGCATACATTCAGAACACAATCCTGTAGTCATTCAAATTAATGTAAGTTGAAACGTTTAAAACAAACAAATTAAGAATCACAAATTGGTATATCAGCTATAAAACAACTTATGATGAAAGAAGTGGAGGTCAAAAATAAATATGAAAACCTAATACTGGAAATAAAGTGACAGTATTTAGATATAATTTAGAATATCTAAAAAACTAGAATACATTCAGCCAATTACATTCTACCCTCTGAGAACACAGCAAAGAATACAGCTTGGGTGTCAGAAGGCAATCTAAGGAAACATGACAGAAAGAAACAGAGTGACAATGCAGGTCCATATGGCCGAATGGATAAGAACGCGTGTTCTTAACCATCCGGTGTGCTGATGCCGAGGTAAGGGTTTCAACCCCTACACCGGAGAGCTGGACTAAATGTTGACCTGTCGTCCTTGACTTGGGGACGTTAATTTCAAGTACCTCAGAAGTCGGAGTGTGGTTCGACTGATGATAAATAGTGTGTATGGACTACGCTTGAGTTCAAAGCGAGTGACCGCAACAAACAAAAAAATAGTGACAAATAATCTAGAGGATTACAAAGTCGCGTCAGCGTAGTTGCTAGACGGTCGTCGCCAGGCCTGGGGGTCATGGGTTAGATTCGCATAGAGCAGAATTAAAACATTTAAAACAGATCTAGGTTCCCAGGTCGGCCCATCATAAAATATGTTCCAGGAAACGTCTTGGGAAGTAAAAGCGTCCAGTGTTGTACTGATTACATCGCCAACCGAGTTCATATTGGTTTATAAACGTGGAGGTCTAGCACCACATACCCAATGCTCCTTAAGACATATTCCTGTCATTCATTCATTCATTCATTCATTGATTCATTCATTCATTCATTCATTCATTCATTCATTCATTCATTCATTCATTCATTCAGTAGCATGTCCTTTGCAGAACCTCGCTTCCATAACAACCTTCCGGAAAATCACTCGATCATAAGCAAGGTGTCCCGCGTCCGATACACCCATCTGGAGATCATCCGCCACACCCTGCACCCATCTTCTCTTTGGCCTTCCTCTTCCTCTCTTCCCAGGCATATACTCCTCCATTATTGTTCTCTCCAAACTTTCGTGACGTTTCAAGTGACCAAAATATTTCAATTTTCTTTGTTTTATCGTCTTTAATAGCCAGCCTTCAATATTCAGCTCTTGAAGTATGGGTGCATTTGTTCTTTTATTTACCCAAGATATTCTTAGAACTCGTCTAAAACATTTATATTCAAAGGCATTTATGCGCACTCCTGTCATCAATCAATCAATCGTGTGTCATGCCGGAAAGGGTGTGCGGTCATGACTCGCCATTTCACTCGATCACCAGAGTCATACAAGTAACAATTTAAGTTACGTAATTTATCATACATGCTGATGTAAAATCATATTATTCTTTACATCATTTCATACGACTATGGTTTCACATCACTACCTAGTCTATGTGAATGTCTTATGTCTTGAAATCACCAGTGCACTATCACATACCGCAAACCATCATGTTCTGCATGATTTATCTTGATATAAAATAAACACACTGGTAGTTTGTTTAACTCGTTGTTCTATCTTAATATTGTCCAAGTGAAAGTAATTGTGTAAGTGTACCTGTTAAGTATTTCGCGGTGGGGGGGGGGGGGGGGGGGGGGGCGCTTCGTTATGTTAACCAGGGAGGGGAGACTGTAGGAAGGAAAATATGCCTACCTAGTAGTCAATTGCCGTTCTCCCTAGAGCAGGAGTTAAGGGACGTTGTTCGTAATCCCGTATACCCACGTACGAAACATAGCTGCGCGAGATTTGGCAGCAGATCGCGTCGCGCTGGTTACTTACGGGGTATGTGAGTCGGTCGTTCAGAAAGCAATGGCAAACTATTAACGTAAAACTTGCCAAAACATCAACAGCAGCTGAAAACTGCTAGTGTTGATTGCAATGTCCTGTGAAAAGAATATGCGAAAGAAAAAAAAAAACAATAAGTAGTCAATGAAGAGATGTAAACCTAATCACCTAACCTCCGCCTTCCCACTTCTTGGAGGATACCCTGACCAGCTACATTTACCAATTTACGAGCCATTTCCGGCTGTGTGCTTGACTCGGTCTTTATTCATTCTAAAAGAGACATTTGTCCCGAGTTTGCTTGTCAGCATTGGGAGCGTCGGGGAGGTAAATCCGCGCCCACTACAACACCATTGGGAGGGATATCTCAATTAGCTAACAAATTGGAGTTCACACAACTCCCCTCGTTAGAAATTCTGACATAGACAAACAGCGGTCAGTTTGAGTGCAGTTTCAGAAACAGAAAGTGTTGCCGATATATCGCAGCTAACGTTCATTGTGGACATGACACTTCAATGGTTGTATGAAAACATAACATGGGTGAGGGGTGAAAGATGACAGATTCGACTTACATTGCACCTAATTATTTCACATATGGCTCTGTCTCTTTCTCAGAGGGGCATGCCGAAAGCGCCGCACAGAGCACGAACTCCGTACTCAAGCTACAACAAACAGGAGTCTCCAAAAATATTGCACTCGTGAACCAGATACCAAACACACGACATAGCGCGTACATGCGCTACACGGTTAATGATGCTCAGTGAACAGCCAGTTAATGATGCTCAGTGGAACAGCCAGTAATGATGCTCAGTGGAACAGCCAGTTAAAGATGCTCAGTGGAAACACCAGTTAATGATGCTCAGTGGAACAGCCAGTTAAAGATGCTCAGTGGAACAGCCAGTTAATGATGCTCAGTGGAACAGCCAGTTAATGATGCTCAGTGGAACAGCCAGTTAATGATGCTCAGTGGAACAGCCAGTTAATGATGCTCAGTGGAATAGCCAGTTAACGATTTTCCCGTGGAATAACCAGTTGATGACCAGTCGAACACCCATTTAATGATGTTCAATGGAACAGCCAGTTAATGATGTTCAGTCGAACAGCCAGTTACTGATGTTCAGTCGAACAGCCAGTTAATGATGCTCAGTGGAACAGAAAGTTAATGATGCTCAGTGGAATAGCCAGTTAACGATGTTCCGTGGAATAACCAGTTGATGACCAGTCGAACAGCCATTTAATGATGTTCAATGGAACAGCCAGTTAATGATGTTCAGTCGAACAGCCAGTTACTGATGTTCAGTCGAACAGCCAGTTACTGATGTTCAGTGGAATAACCAGTTTATGCTGATCAGTGGCACAACCAATGACACTGCCTAAAATGCATGCCCGTTATCGTATTTCTAAAAATCTTCTCGTAGCTGTATTTGTTGGAAAGATAAAGATGAAAACAAGCGCAAATCATACCATGTATTGATTCCGAATAAAATATTTAAAATACCATAACAGTCGTCGTCAAGTGATGTATGCATATTTCTATTGATTTAGCCTTCAAATATTCAGATAGTTATCCTGTTTTTCAGGTTAATAGAGAACTGAACTTATTAATGGTAATTAGGGGATGGAGTTGGTCGTGAAGCTCAAACAGGAAATCGGATTACAGACTGGCATACATCGGAACTCTCCCGCCACGTTCGTTGCAACCTATTTATAGTGTAAAGGGTTATCTCATCAGCCAGACCTATACTTCAATCAGGCAAGAGTAGACCAAGGGTTGGCAAATGACCTTGACAAGGCACATACATGCTTCCTACTTTAGACATGTTCCTTCTTCTCTAGAGTTACAACAAGCTGTAAATGAGAAATTGAGATGGTTCTCTTAGAATCAAGGACGTTACACAAATTAATATTGCTTCTCATCATCATAATGTGCCCTGCCAACTGGCGTATGCGTTCTTATCTCTCCACTGATCTCTGTCGTTGATGGTCCTAAGCAAATATATTAGTGATATTCCTGCATGCCACTTTCTCAATCCATCCAGCATCATTTCGTCCTATCTGCGACTGCTTCTTCTCCCACTGTTCTTTCCATTCGATGTTTTCAAATTTCTTTTTCTCAATATTTGACCCAGGAGTCTCCGAAAATATTGCACTAGTGTACCGGTTGCCGAACCCAGGGCCATAGCGCTACACGGACGGCTTAACCACTTTCTCAATCCATCCAGCATCGGTTCGTCCTATCTTCGACTGCTTACTTCTCCCACTGTTCTTTCCATTCGATGCTTTCCACATTCTTTTTTCTCAATATTTGACCCAGGAGTCTCCGAAAATATTGCACTATGTAACCGTTGCCGACCAGGGGCCATAGCGCTACACGGACGGCTTAACCACTTCAACCCCGATACCCCCCCCATCCCCCCCCCCCCCCCCCCCCCCCCCCCGCTATTTCCCTCTGAGTGACTGAAAACCACTAACTAAACGATCGTTTGTAATATGAAAATATGTCCCTGCCGACTAAAGTGATTGGCCGGTAACGACTGTTTATCTGTGCGGTTGTGCAACGCTGATCAAATAGGTGCAAGTCCCCGAACGAGGTTAATGGAATTTCCGGACGACCGAGAATAAGTGTTGGGTTGCGCTTGTCGATGATGTCTTGACACGAGCGTTAGGTACCGACCAGGATCGAGTACTGACCCCATTACCAGCTGTTGACACGGAATAATTACATACGGGTTGACGCACTCGTGGGAAATGATATAACTATATTATGTTTGGTAGCCACAGTGGCGCAGTCACTAGCACACTTGTCTAACGGCCTGATGGTCATGGATTCGAACTTCCATTGAGGATGGGATTTGATTAAATTCACGTGGGCTCCAGGTCGACCCAGCTTAAAATGGATACCAGAAAATATCATGGGGAGCAAAGAGGGTCTGCGTAATAATAACATTATCCACGGGGTGCCGAGTACAGTATTGTATATGGGCTAGTATCATAGACTATTTCTGTTGTCATGTGATGAGAAACGAGGCATTGGAGAACATCGTGACAACTGGAAAGATCAGTGGGGAAAGAGGCAGAGGAACACCAAAAGAAATAATCCTGGATGGACTGAGACGGTGGCAAGGAGGAATGCCATCTGCAGTGTTGATCCAGAGCTGCAGGGACCGAAATCTGTGCAAAGACATGAACGCCTACGCCAGCTGACAATGCACATAATGATGGTGACCATAGACTCCGTATACCTCAAGAATCTACGGAGCAGAATCTTTTAATTAGCCTACCTATGCTCGGGTAATTGTATTGTTGACTTATATAAAGAAGGTACTTTCCCTCTGTCTTCTTTCTTTTGCGGTCTGCCTGGCGCAGTGGTCGCGCATTCTGCCTTTTGTGTGTATTGTCTTGTTTAGTTACTGTTGTATTCTTTGTCTTGTTTAGTTACTGTTGTATGTTTTGCCTTGTTTAGTTACTGTTGTGTGTTTTGCCTTGTTTGGTAAATGTTGTATGCTTTGTCTTGAGTAGTTACTGTTGTATGCTTTATCTTGTTTTGTTACTGTTGTATTCTTTGTCTTGAGTAGTTACTGTTGTATGCTTTATCTTGGTTAGTTACTGTTGTATTCTTTGTCTTGTGTAGTTACTGTTGTATCCTTTGTCTTGTGTAGTTACTGTTGTATTCTTTGTCTTGTGTAGTAATTGTTGTATATTTTATCTTGGTTTGTTACTGTTGTATTCTTTGTCTTGTGTAGTTACTGTTGTATGCTTTATGTTGTATTCTTTGTCTTGTGTAGTAATTGTTGTATGTTGTATCTTCTTTTGTTACTGTTATATTCTTTGACTTGTGTAGTTAATGTTGTATGCTTTATCTTGTTTTGTTACTGTTGTATTATTTGTCTTGTGTAGTAACTAACCAATTGGCAGGCTCTGCGGAACTTGGTGGAGTATTGATACATGACAAGGCAGACGTGGTTGCGGCCTTGTGGCAGCACGTGCACACCTCGGAGGAGCAAATGGATTACCATGGTCTGGCAAGAATGAGACAGCGAGGAGTGACGAGGGGATCTGGCGCTCAACGCTCAGAGGAAAGGCGGGACTTATAATCAGATTGCTACTGGTACTTTTAGTGTTGGAACTCTTCGCTGGCTGCTGAGGATGGGGACGGAACACTTATGGGAATGCCCCCAATGCTGTGATGTCGATTCCTAAATCAATCAATCAATCAATCAATCTTGTGTAGTTACTGTTGTATTCCTTGTCTTGTGTAGTTACTGTTGTATTCTTTGTCTTGTTTCGTTACTGTTGTATTCTTTGTCTTTTTTTTAATTGTTGTATTCTTTGTCTTGTGTAGTAATTGTTGTATGCTTTATCTTGTTTTGTTACCGTTATATTCTTTGTCTTGTGTAGTTACTGTTGTATGCTTTATCTTGTTTTGTTACTGTTGTATTATTTGTCTTGAGTAGTTACTATTGTATGCTTTATGTTGTATTCTTTGTCTTGTGTAGTAATTGTTGTATGTTTTATCTTGTTGTGTTACTGTTATATTCTTTGTCTTTTGTAGTTACTGTTGTATGCTTTATCTTGTTTTGTTACTGTTGTATTATTTGTCTTGAGTAGTTACTATTGTATGCTTTATGTTGTATTCTTTATCTTGTGTAGTAATTGTTGTATGCTTTATCTTGGTTTGTTTCTGTTGTATTATTTGTCTTGTGTAGTTACTGTTGTATCCTTTGTCTTGTGTAGTCACTGTTGTATTCTTTGTCTTGTTTAGTTACTGTTGTGTTATTTATCTTGTTTAGTTACTGGTGTATACTTTGTCTTTTGTAGTTACTGTTGTATTCTTTGTCCTGTGTAGTTACTGTTTTGTTCTTTATCTTGGTTAGTTACTATTGTATTCTTTATCTTGCGTAGTTACTGTTGTATTCTATGTCTTGTGCATTTACTGTTGTGTTCTTTATCTTGTGTATTTACTGTTGTATGCTTTATCATGTTTACTTACTGTTGTATTCTTTGTCTTGTGTAGTTACTGTTGTATTCTTTGTCTTATGTAGTAATTGTTGTATGCTTTATCATGTTTAGTTACTGTTGTATTCTTTTTCTTGTATAATTACTGTTGTGTTCTTTATCTTGTTTAGTTACTGTTGTATGCTTTATCATGTTTAGTTACTGTTGTATTCTTTGTCTTGTGTAGTTACTGTTGTATTCTTTGTCATGTGTAGTTACTGTTGTATTCTTCGTCTTGTGTAGTTACTGTTTTATTCTTTGTCGTGTGTCGTTACTGTTGTATTCTTTGTTTTGTTTAGTTACTGTTGTATTCTTTATCTTGCGTAGTTACTGTTGTATTCTTTGTCTTGTGCATTTACTGTTGTGTTCTTTATCATGTGTATTTACTGTTGTATGCTTTATCATGTTTACTTACTGTTGTATTCTTTGTCTTGTGTAATTACTGTTGTGTTCTTTATCTTGTTTAGTTACTGTTGTATGCTTTATCATGTTTAGTTACTGTTGTATTCTTTGTCATGTGTAGTTACTGTTGTATTCTTTGTCTTGTGTAGTTACTGTTTTATTCTTTGTCGTGTGTCGTTACTGTTGTATTCTTTGTTTTGTTTAGTTACTGTTGTATTCTTTGTCTTGTGTAGTTACTGTTTTATTCTTTGTCGTGTGTCGTTACTGTTGTATTCTTTGTTTTGTTTAGTTACTGTTGTATTCTTTGCCTTGTGTAGTTACTGTTGTGTTCTTTATCTTGTTTAGTTACTGGTGTATACTTTGTCTTTTGTAGTTACTGTTGTATTATTTGTCCTGTGTAGTTACTGTTGCATGCTTTATCTTGTTTAGTTACTGTTGTATTCCTTGTCATGTTTTGTTATTATTGTATTGTTTGTCTTGTGTAGTAATTTTTGTATGCTTTATCTTGGTTAGTTACTATTGTATTCTTTATCTTGCGTAGTTATTGTTGTATCCTTTGTCTTGTGTAGTTACTGTTGTGTTCTTTATCTTGGTTAGTTACAGTCGTACGCTTTATCATGTTTAGTTACTGTTGTATTCTTTGTCTTGTGTAGTTTCTGTTGTATTCTTTATCTTGTGTAGTTACTCTTGTATTCTTTGTCTTGTGTAGTTACTGTTGTGTTCTTTATCTTGTTTAGTTACTGTTGTATGCCTCACCTTGTCTAGTTACTGTTGTAAACATTGCTTTTCGTAGTTACTGTTGTATTCTTTGTCCTCTTTAGTTCTCTTTTGTTCTTTATCTTGTCTTGTTATTGTTTTATTCTTTGTCTTGTGCAGTAATTGTTTTATGTTTTATCTTGTTTTGTTACTGTTATATTATTTGTCTTGTGTAGTTACTGTTACTTTGTCGTCTGTCGTTATTGTTGTATTCTTTGTCTTGTTTAGTTACTGTTCTATTCTTTGTCTTGTTTAGTTACTGTTGTATTCTTTGTCTTGTTTAGTTACTGTTGTATTCTGCATCATGTTAAATTACTGTTGTGTGATTTGTCTTGTCTAGTTACTGTTGTATGCTTTATCTTGTTTAGTTACTGTTTTATGTTTCGTCTTGTTTAGTTACTTTTGTATGCATTGTCTTGTTTAGTTAATCACGGATTGAGCTAGCGTATGAATTGATCATTAGTGACTTTTTGTGACTGTAACAAAGTGCATACATGTTTGTAAGGTCCATTAGTGGCATTCTTATGATGCTCTTCACTTATCGTCTTATTAACTGTAAAATTACGAAGACTCCAGAAAGACCTATAAAAACCTATTATCAACTGCGCAGACACGAAAGCTCCAGCAGGGTAATTCTTTCAGCCATACAAGCGCCTCTTTCATTATTATCAAAGCTAGTTGTCAAAAATACGAAACCTCTTTCAACTGTACACTGATCTCTGAGTCATACAAAGAACCACATCAATTAAACGCACACAAGAAAACCTTTCAAGCATACAAAATACTGTATAAATCCAACAATGATTAAACAAGACAAAAAATACAACAGTAACTAAACAGGATAAAGAATACAACAATAACTAAAAAGGCAAATCAAACAACAGTAATTAACAAGACAAAGTGAACAATAGTAACTAAACAAGGCAAAGAATGCAACGGTAATTAAACAATTCAAAGAATACAACAGTAACTAGACAAGACAAATCACACAACAGTAACTAAACAAGACAAAGAATACAACAGTAACTAATCAAGAAAAAAAAATACAATAGTAACTAAACAAGACAAAGAATACAATAGTAACTAAACAAGACAAAGAATACAACAGTAACTAAACAAGACAAAGAATACAACAGTAACTAAACAAGATAAAAGAATACAACAGTAACTAAACAAGACAAAGTATACAACAGTAACTAAACAGGACAATAATACAACAATAACTAAACAGGACAAAGCATACAACAGTAGCTAAACAAGACAAAGAATACACAGTAATTCGACAATGCAAAGAATAAAGACAAAGAATACAACGGTAATTAAACAAGGCAAAGAATACTTCAATAATCAATGAAAAAAGTGCACAACTATTTCACATAAACTAACTTAGATATAATTATCGAAGCAATAAAGCAGTTCGTGAATGGCTTAACGATTTTTCTAAACAATATTCTTACCGCTAATATATTCCTATTTATGTTTACTCTTACTTTCTAATAGATATTTTTCAGAAACTATAGTAATAGAATACCTGGGGAATATGTCTGGACTGAGAAAATCAATAATGAAGAGTGAAAAGGAACTTTCAAAACACAGAAAGCAATATTATCTAATACACGTTCATTTCATTGAATTCATAAAGAAAAGAGCGGATACTATTACAGCGAAGACTGGAACTCTTTGGGCAGAGAACGGATCACACTGCTTCATTATGAATGAGAAAATAACATTAGGAATTTAAACATACAATATAATATATACATCCACAATGATGAACTATTTATATTTCCAACGGAGTTGATGTTAGCTTCAAAAGCTGTATCGGATAGAAATAAAAGCCCCATTAAAAAAATACCCATTCTCATATATTCTTTACGTTCCAAATAAAACCAACGAAAAGTCGAGAATGCAGTTGAAAGGACAGACTAAACATTATCAGCTATGCTATATACAAGAAACCGAAACAGCGGTATACTCGCAGTTCTAGCAGAAGGTAAGCAAGGAAGTCAAAGAGGTAGATAAACAAATATAAATAAAGAAAGTTAAATTCTGAGTGAAAATGTTTTCATTGTTGTAATACATTTTTTGTCTATATAAATTATTCTTGTAAGGAAATTAAATAAACAAATATGCTGTCCAAAAAAAAATACACTGTCCAAGTAAATTACTCGTGTCTATTTAAGAAGAAAGGTGACTTATAGTATGTTCGCTAACCAAGTTAGCAGCCTTTGTTCAATATAAAGAATTGACAGCATTCATATCTTTTTGGGCAATGAACAGACTTAAAACGAAAGTTTTTTGTTTTTTTTTTATAATTCGCATATCCTTTACAGGACATCGCTGTCAACAGCAACATCTTTCAGCTGTCTGTTGATTTCTTGGCTGGCTCTGCAGAACTTGGTGGAGTATTGATACATGACAAGGCAGACGTGGTTGCGGCCTTGTGGGAGCACGTGCACACCTCGGAGGAGCAAATGGATTACCATGGTCTGGCAAGAATGAGACAACAAGGAGTGACGAAGGGATCTGGCCGACGCTCAACGCTCAGAGGAAAGGAGAGACGGACTTATAATCAGATTGCTACTGGTACTATTAGTGTTGGAACTCTTCGCTGGCTGCTGAGGATGGGGACGGAGCACTTATGGGAATGACCCGAATGCTGTGATGTCGATTCCTAAATCAATCAATCAATCAATTCTTGGCAAGATTACGCTCAGTAGTTTGCCATTGCTTTCTGAGAGGCCGGTTCAGTTATCCCGCAAGTCACCAGCGGGGGTAGAACCGCTTCCAGTTCTCGCCCGCTACGAGACTCTGCGTGATAAACGGGATTACGGAGAAAGTGATGTAACCCCTCGCAGCCCAAGAAAATCATTGGTTCATAATCCTAATAGAATTCAGGACATGTGTGTGGTCTCCGTTTTCGGTATCAGGGTCCCACATTGTGGCACCTGGTCTGTTTGTTGTCCCTTGGGTATTGGGATGCCGTCTTCCAGGTAAGAGGTAAACGGGTTAATGGCCCTTCTACATGCCTTACAGCATATTGAGTATATGGTGCTCAAGGTGTATTTTTATTATCCAGTCGGCACTCGATGGGTGGTGATATGGCCACTATCCCGCCATCATTCATTCAGTATCATGGCCTTTTCAGAACCTCGCTCCCATAATGACCTTCCGGAAAACCTCTCCATCATAAGCAAGATGTCCCGCGTCCAATACACCCATCTGGAGATCATCCGCCACACCCTGCACCCATCTTCTCTTTGGCCTTCCTTTTCCTCTCTTCCCAGGCATATACCCCTCCATTATTGTCCTCTCCAAACTTTCGTGACGTTTCAAGTGACCAAAATATTTAAGTTTTCTTTGTTTTATTGTCTTTAATAGCCAACCTTCTTCAATATCCAGCTCTTGAAGTATGAAGTATCCCGCCATCACATTTTATTTATCCAGAACATTTCCTGAAATAATTATTTTTTCGCTGGGTCGACCAGGAAGCCGATGTCAGCTATTTAATAACTATTCAATAATTAATTAATTAATTAATTAATTAATTAATTAATTAATTAATACGGTCAATATCATGCCAGATGCCTTTACTTTCTAAGACATTTTCTGATAGCCATTTTAGGTTGGGTCGATCCGGAAGCCCTGGCCAATTTAGTAAATCTGCTTTACAGCGAATTCGAACTCATGACCGATGCGCCGCCTGACAAGCATGTTAGCCACCGCACAACCTATCCTCCCATATTGTATACACACTTGTTATTGCTATGCATAGCACAAAACCGGGCCTATTCAGTCACAATAAAACAAGCTCATACAACGACGGCTCGGAGACACAACAGGGTCGAGGAATTAGAGAGAATAGTTAATCCTCCCTATCAAAAGACACAGCCAGGATCAGAACCTTCTTCTCAACTTAAGTTGCTTGTCCTTCACAATACGTCACAATCAACCCCAACATTTTTAGCTGTTAGTTATGTCCTAGGAAATTTTCCGTTCAGTTGTTGCCATAACTTTCTGAAGACCTACGCTCATACCATTGTGAAAATCAACGCAATGTGGTCTGCTTCCAAAATAAATGTGGCTGACTTAGATCTCGGTATGCGGAATTGTGAAACGACATTCATTACTCTTAAGCCACAGACGCCTTTCTAAACTTACAAGTAATATCCACAGATATCACAACAAGTCAACCAACATTGCAATCTACAATGAAGAAATATCAGATATCTCAACGCAGATCCGCATGGCCGAATGGATAAGAACGCGTGTTCTTACACATCCGGTGTGCTGATGCCGAGGTAAGCGCTTCAACCCCTACACCAGACAGCTGAACTAAAATGTTGACCTATCGTCCTTGACTTGGGGACGTTAATTACAAGTACCTCTGAAGTCGGAGTGGGTTCGCCTGATGGCGAGGGACACTGTTAAAAGGGAAAGGTAACCCACACGCAAAATTCAGTCCATCACTTACATAAATAGCAAAGAAAAAGATATCTCAACCTTTGATTATCAAACAAAATGTAGATAGTGATCAGTATTAAGAAGCTATAGCGCAACACCAGCAAATTTAAAATACACTTTTTGAGAAGAAGCATTTTCCTCGTCACAACATACATCAATTTCTTCGCAAACATCTAAAGAAGAAGATCGGAACTTTTTAGCTTAAGCGTTACAAAAAAAAGTATTGCAATACTGCGGACCGAGAGGAAGGGATATATTGACATTTTACAACGTCTGAACATGAAAAAAAAAAAAAACTAAATGATAAACGTTGTCATGTCTCGAAAGCTGACATACTTTGGTCACATATTAACGTCACAGTGGCTGAGATACGCTCACTCGCTTTGAACTCAAGCGTAGTTCATATACGTGCCGCTACTTCTAGTGTACTGGACTGATTTTTGCGTGCGGAGTAGCTTTCCATATTACCCATGTCCCTCGCCAGCAGGCGAACCCACTCGGACGTCTGAGGTACTTGTTATTTACGTCCCTTAGTCGAAGACAAAATGTAAGCATTTTGGTCCAACTGACCGGTGTAGGGACTGAACACGCTACCTCGGCATCAGCACACCTGAAGCCTAAGAGCGAGCGCGCTTGTCCATTCGGCCATGCTGGCCTCCAACAGCAGTCATGAAAGGCATGGACCCAGGATGAAGAGGCAGAGTTTTGACCAGCACCGAGTTCACACTGGACATTGCAGACACCCCCAGCATGAGAATGCATGACGCAGGGAACGTGGACAATGATCAAGAATCCTTCCAGCGGGCCATGATGTTGACGGGAAAAGAATACAGGAAGGCAGAGAAGTAAATTTATGCACAGCTAGGCCGCATGGCATGGTCGAGACAAGAACACAGAGCTAATCCACGACTCTGGTGATCATGTGAGATGTGGAAACATGATCGCCCACGCTTATCGGCATGGCACTTGATGATTATGATGATGATGATGATGATGATGATGATGATGATGATGATGATGATGTGAGCGGCATTCTGCAAATGACCTGCTGCATGATAATTTACAGAGATAGATGTAAGTACTTCTCTCAACCCATTCCTACATATACCTGTGTCATTGCAACTGCACGTTCCAGCATTGTACTATACACCCGATGGTGGAGCCGTCACAGAGCTATCCTAAACATAGCAGCCGTGTCCGTGTAGCTGACAGATAGTTACGCTGATAATGTCATGAGGGCGGTTTTACGAGGGTTAGACGTCTGCATACATGGTCTCGTTAAGGTAAGGAATGAATGGCCACCTATTCTATGTCATACCGAGGCTACCTGAATGTTATAACGGGAATGACTCTTTATTCCGATGTTCCGAGTATATAACAGGAAGTATTCCCCTCTTCTTTTCTCCGCGCTCGTTAAACTACATCTTCTTAATCAAACCCACTACCCAGTATGTCAGACTTCTTTTTACTGGCTTTTCGGATGCTATCAGTGTTGACTTCGGCCATGCACTATGCATGTCATCTCATCTCATCATGTTCCTCTTGTACCTTTCGGTGTAGAGGTGAAGTATAAACATCGTGAGAGTGCCCGATTATGGGCTTCATATATCGATATCCCCATAGACTCTGCTATTCCTTCCGTCCAACGTTTACGTGGTCGGCCTCTTCCTCTGTTTCCATCTGGTCTGTACATCATTGCTTGTTGTGGTATGCTGTTGACTGGTAACCTACTTGCATGGCCAAACCATGTGACTTGCTGCTTTCTAATAAAATCTAGTGCTGCCTTAACCCCCACTTTAGTCCTGATTTCTTCTTGATACGTTGAGTATTCTTCTCAGGAATCTCATTTCTGTTGTTGTGATTTTTCTTTTCTCTTTTTCTGTCATTGTCCAGGTTTGGCATTGGTAGCATAGAGTTGGTAGGAAGATTGTGTTGTAAAGTGCTTTCTTAGTAGTTATTGATACATGTTTGTTCTTTAGTATTGGTGCCATTTGTCCAATGAGTTGGTTTGCCTTATTGCACCGATTTTCGATCTCTTCTTCTGATCTGCCATTTGATATTATACTTCCTAGGTACTTTAAACTCTTTACTTGTTTCAAGGGATGTTCGTTTTGGTGAATTGTTGTTGTTTGTTCTTCTTTAGTTATAGTCATTATCTCTGTTTTACTTGTGCTAATTTTCATGTTGTGTTCCCTGCACATTTCGTTTAGACTATTCATGTGGTCTTGTAACTCAGCTTCTGATTTTACTATTAGTGCTTGGTCGTCTGCAAACAGTAGTTCTCTAATGGTTAGATTTGCAGATGCTTCTTCTTCTGTTTTTTAGTTTTAGTTTAGTTTTAGTTTAGTCGACGGATCAACATCACGGCACACGGGTGCAACCCATAAGTGCTCCGTTCTTCTCCTAACTCAAACCTGAGCCTGGAGAAACTCGGCTCAGTGCACGAACTCCGTAGCACCGGCGAGGATCCTGAAATACTTCTGTCCACAAGCTATAAGATACTATCTGCAGTATTACTAAATAGACTAAAACCATATTCAGAAGACATATTAGGTGACTACCAGGCGGGTTTTAGACAAAACAGATCAACAATAGATCAGATATTTATCTTACGACAAATAGCCGAAAAAAATTGGGAATATAAAAGAGATCTCCATAACATTTTTGTGGATTTTAAAAAGGCTTATTATAGTGTCCATAGGAATAGTCTATGGAATGCTATGCAGGAATTTGGAAAACCAAGGAAGTTAATCAACATGACCAGAATATGCACGGAAGATACTTATAATATAGTAACATATAAAGGCAGGAAATCAGACCCTTTCCAAGTAACATCTGGCTTGAAACAAGGTGATGCACTATCGCCGCTACTCTTCAATCTGGCTCTAGAGAAAGTTGTAAGGAGGGTAAAGGAGGAATGTGATATTGGAGGAACATCCAAGCTGCTTGGTTATGCAGATGATATAGATAGTATAGGGCAAAGTGAACAAAAGACATGGGAAATATTGACTCACTTAAAGGAAAAAGCCCAACAGATGGGCTGGTTATCAACCAAGATAAGACAGAATATATGGTAATTTCAAGAGACGGAATGGCTAAAAACTCTGGCCACATACAAATAGATAATATGACCATTAAAAGAACGGAAACATACAAATACCTGGGTACAATCTTCAACTGCTCCAACATCATAAGGGAAGAAATACAAACTAGAATCAACTCTGGAAATAAGATATACTATGCACTACAACATCTACTAAAATCAAATGCGCTATCTCGTAACACCTAAAATCACAATATACAAAACACTGATCAGACCAGTTGTGCTGTATGGCTTGAAACCTGGAGTACAACGAAAGGAGACGAAGCCTTGTTACAAACCTTTGAGAACAAAATTTTAAGACGCATCTTTGGACCCATTAGGGATACACAAAGTGGAGAGTGGAAAAGAAGAAGTAACAAAGACATTTATGATCTGTTTAAGTCCCCGCTAATCACTGGTATCATGAAGGCTAATAGACTACAATGGCTGGGGCATATAGAAAGAATGGAAGATAATAGGGAAACAAAACTCGCTTACACTCAGGAAATAAATGACCGTAGACCCCGAGGTAGACCAAGAAGATGGTGGAGAGATAATACATATACAGACCTACAAGCACTTGGAATCAACGACTGGCAAGAGAAGGTCCACCAGAGAGACGAATGGAGACGGATTGTATCTGCAGCAAAGAACCTCAATGGCTCGGAACGCTGAAGAAGAAGAAGAAGAAGAAGAAGAAGAAGAAGAAGAAGAAGAAGAAGAAGAAGAAGAAGAAGAAGAAGAAGAAGAAGAAGAAGAAGAAGAAGAAGAAGAAGAAGAAGAAGAAGAAGAAGAAGAAGAAGAAGAAGAAGAAGAAGAAGAAGAAGAAGAAGAAGAAGAAGAAGAAGAAGAAGAAGAAGAAGAAGAAGAAGAAGAAGAAGAAGAAGAAGAAAGAAGAAGAAGAAGAAGAAGAAGAAGAAGAAGAAGAAGAAGAAGAAGAAGAAGAAGAAGAAGAAGAAGAAGAAGAAGAAGAAGAAGAAGAAGAAGAAGAAGAAGAAGAAGAAGAAGAAGAAGAAGAAGAAGAAGAAGAAGAAGAAGAAGAAGAAGAAGAAGAAGAAGAAGAAGAAGAAGAAGAAGAAGAAGAAGAAGAAGAAGAAGAAGAAGAAGAAGAAGAAGAAGAAGAAGAAGAAGAAGAAGAAGAAGAAGAAGAAGAAGAAGAAGAAGAAGAAGAAGAAGAAGAAGAAGAAGAAGAAGAAGAAGAAGAAGAAGAAGAAGAAGAAGAAGAAGAAGAAGAAGAAGAAGAAGAAGAAGAAGAAGAAGAAGAAGAAGAAGAAGAAGAAGAAGAAGAAGAAGAAGAAGAAGAAGAAGAAGAAGAAGAAGAAGAAGAAGAAGAAGAAGAAGAAGAAGAAGAAGAAGAAGAAGAAGAAGAAGAAGAAGAAGAAGAAGAAGAAGAAGAAGAAGAAGAAGAAGAAGAAGAAGAAGAAGAAGAAGAAGAAGAAGAAGAAGAAGAAGAAGAAGAAGAAGAAGAAGAAGAAGAAGAAGAAGAAGAAGAAGAAGAAGAAGAAGAAGAAGAAGAAGAAGAAGAAGAAGAAGAAGAAGAAGAAGAAGAAGAAGAAGAAGAAGAAGAAGAAGAAGAAGAAGAAGAAGAAGAAGAAGAAAATGGTTTGTTCTGTTTTACAATTCTGTGTGACAGCACAAGACTAGCTTCAGTCGCAGCATCTTGAATTGAAGACTGTTTAGTGAAAAGAGTTTGCTGTTTCTCAAACATTTTCACCAACTCAAGGCATTTCCTTTCCCTCACTTCGGTCGTTAAATTTTATCCGAAATCGGAATGTTTTGTTTGATAATGTCTTTTCATGTAGAGAGGGCAGAAGAAGAAGAAGAAGAAGAAGAAGAAGAAGAAGAAGAAGAAGAAGACGAAGAAGAAGAAGAAGATGTGGCTGTACGCTGAGACTGAGTGCTGATATATTACATATTTATTTAATGCAAATAAAGTTGTTATGTATGTTTTCCATGCAGGCTATACTATGATTAGTAATAGTAGCCTAACTTCCTAACCATCAAATACAGTCTACAATTCGGTTTCCGATCGTCAAAATAGGCTAAAAGTACCATACGGCAATGTCCTATTCTTAAATATTTCCTGGATGAAAGGTAGAGAGGGCAGCACAGTGCAGTGGGAGGGGAGGGGGAATGGAGTAGGAAAAGAACAATTTAGGGGCATCCAATCAAGGGGTTGGCCCCGGGCATCAAAGAACCTCTGCACGCCACTGTTATTATGCGTTCTTGTGGCCGTTTCAATGTTCCTGGCGCGTTTTACGTTGTTCGTTTGTAGTGATGTTTTCCTGTTTCTGCTGCTCAAGATGAACTATATCGCCCACGTCATTGGTTCTAAGATCCCCCAACCTGAGAAGTTTTATTTCCTGATTGTTCCCTATTGTTTCAACCGTTCTTTTGCCGGTCTCACCCACATAGTCTATTTTAGTTGATCCCGTTAGTATACTCTAGTCCAGGGGTGGGCAAACTACGGCCCGTGGGCCGCATGCGGCCCCCCAAGTGATTTTATGCTGCCCGCGAGGTCATTTAGAAATAAAAAATTTAAATTCGTTTTTAAGTTATTTTGTTGAATTTTACAGAATTTCATATACCGTTATGATGAGTGTCAATAACAAACGAAGATTGAAGATGACTGCCATATTTTTAATGATGAATGGACAACTAAATACTGTTTTATAAAAGTTGGTAGCAAATCAGTTTGCTTGTTTTGTGTCGTGAGTCAGAGGCTGTCTTCAAGGAGTACAATTTGAAAAGACATTATCAAACAAAACATTCCGATTTCGGATACAATTTAACGACCGAAGAGAGGGAAAGGAAATGCCTTGAGTTGGTGAAAATTTTTGAGAAACAGCAAACTCTTTTCACTAAACAGTCTTCAATTCAAGATGCTGCGACTGAAGCTAGTCTTGTGCTGTCACACAGAATTGTAAAACAGAACAAACCATTTTCTGATGGCTAGTTCATCAAGGAATGTTTGCTAGATGCAGTAAACATTATGTGTCCAGAACAAACAAAAAAAAAAAACAAACAAACAAACAAACAAACAGATTTGACAACATTACTTTATCAAGGAGATCTGTGGTCAGACGTGTTGACAAGATCAGTGACAATTTGATGCATAAACTTCAAGATGCAAGTAAACAATTTTTGTGGTACTCTCTTGCATTGCATGAGAGTACCGATGTACATGATACTGCCCAATTATTGATATTTATACGTGGAATAAACACTTCTTTCAAACTCACTGAAGAGTTACTGAGTGTTGAATCACTCAAAGACACAACCACAGGCCATGATATATTCAATGCTGTTACTTATGAAAGAACTGGGTTGGTTTGGAACAAGATGGCAAGTGTTACAACTGATGGAGCTCGTGCTTTGACTGGAAAAAATGTAGGTCTGGTAAAGTAGATAAGTGATAAGATTAAAGCAGAATATCCAGACCACACATTATTACCACTTCACTGTGTGATTCATCAAGAAAGTCTGTGTAAAACCGTTTTGAATATCAAGCATGTTATTGACCCAGTTGTCAGTGTCATCAACCTCATCAGATCAAGAGGACTTAATCACAGACAGTTCAAGTCATTACTTGACGATTTGGAAACTGAACATTCCTATGTCCTGTACCACACCAGTGTTTGATGGCTGAGTCTCGACAAGGTGTTGAGGCGAGTATGAGACCTCAGAGAAGAAATAGTGATGTTCCTAGAGATGAAAGGCATTGAATGTGACTTTAATACTAACGTTGTCAATAAAGAGTGGAAGTTAGACTTTATGTTTGCCATTGAAATTATGGAAAAGTTAAATGAACTGAATGTCAAACTTCAGGGCAATGGTGTGTTTGCACATGAATTGTATGTACATGTAAAATCATTTCAGGCAAAACTCTCACTGTTCTCCAGACAAGCAAGTGAAAAAAGATTTTTTCACTTTCCTTTGCTGAAACAAGAAACCATTTCTGGTGAAATGACTGTAAAATACAAAGCCCAATTAGATGCATTGATTGAAGAATTTGGATGGAGATTCCAAGATTTCAAGAAATTAGAGCCATAGTTCAATATTCTCAGTTCAACTTTTAGTGCAGAAGCTGATACAGCCACAGAGGACATACAGTTGGAGCTGCTTGACT
>JACEFZ010027854.1:140000-150000 GCA_014155875.1 Cepaea nemoralis | reverse complement strand
CACCAAAGACAGAGATCAGTGAAGAGCTAAGAACGTCTACTTCAGCTGATACGGCACATGTTGATGATCAGTGACAATATTAATCTGTGTAACGTCCTTGGTTCTAATAGAAACGTCCCAGGTTTACATTTCAGGATGTGACAACTCTAGAGACGAAGGAACATGTCCAACGTCGGAAGCAAATATTTGTCTTGTCAAGGCCATTCGCCAGCCCTTAGTCCACTCTTACTTGATTGAAATATAGGTCTGGCTGGTAAGATAATCCTCCACACCATAAATAGGTCCCAGTTAACGTGGCGGGAGAGTGTTCAGATGTCTGCCAGACTGTAATCCGATTAGCTGTTTGAACTTCGCGACCAACTCCGTCCCCTAATTAGCATTAATATGTTCAGTTCTCTGTTAACCTGAAAAACATGATAACTACCTGAATATTTGAAGGCTAAATCAATAAAAAATATGCATACACCACTTGGCGACGACTGTTATGGTATATTCGGAATCAATATATAATATGGTTTACGCGTGTTTGCGTTTTCATCTTTTCCAACAAATACAGCTTCGTGAACATTTTTAGAAATGCATTAGGGGTATAAACTGGAAGCAGTGCCATTGGTTGTGCCACCGAACCGCATAAACTGGCTGTTCCGACTGAGTATTTTTAACTGGCTTTTTCACTGAACAGTACACCCGTTCACACAGTACACACCTCCAAGTGGTGCAGACCGGGCAACCATGACCGCGAGGTCATGGGCTAACGGGGCTATGGCTCGCCATAGGGGATGGACTCCCTGTGGTCAGATTAGTGTCCTAAACCTGCGACTGGCCTAGCAAGCCGGCAGGGGATCTTCATACTGCTCGTAGAAAAACCAAGAAGTATCTAACAAACCTATGCAGAAGTTTATACAACAACAGTGAATGCATAGTGAGAGCAACTGGAGAACACTCAGAACCCTTCACCATAAGATCTGGAGTACGACAAGGTTGTGTCCTGTCCCCTCTCTTGTTCATAACATATATAGACAACATATGTAAAGAAACCAGCCAAGCAGAGACAGCAAGAATACCGCATGACGAGAACACAGAAGAAGAACCATCTGCAAATCTAACCATTAGAGAACTCCTGTTTGCAGACGACCAAGCACTAATAGCAAAATCAGAAGCTGAATTACAAGACCACATGAATAGTCTAAACGAAATGTGTAGGGAACATAACATGAAAATTAGCACAAGCAAAACAGAGGTAATGACTATAACTAAAGAAGAACAAACAGCAACAATTCACCTAAACGAACATCCCTTGAAACAAGTAAAGAGCTTCAAGTACCTAGGAAGTATAATATCATCAAATGGCAGATCAGAAGACGAGATCGAAAATAGGTGCAATAAGGCAAATCAACTCATTGGACAAATGGCACCAATACTAAAGAACAAACATGTATCAATAACTACTAAGAAAGCACTTTACAACACAATCTTCCTACCAACTCTCTGCTACCAATGCCAAACCTGGACAATGACAGAAAAAGAGAAAAGAAAAATCACAACAACAGAAATGAGGTTTCTGAGAAGAATACTCAACGTATCAAGAAGAGATAAGATCAGAAATGAAGAAATCAGGACTAAAGTAGGGGTTAAAGCTGCTCTAGATTTTATTAGAAAGCAGCAAGTCAAATGGTTTGGCCATGCAAGTAGGCTACCAGTCAACAGCATGCCACAACAAGCAATGATGTACAGACCAGATGGAAACAGAGGAAGAGGCCGACCACGTAAACGTTGGACTGAGGGAATAACAGAATCCATGGGAATGTCGATATACGAAGCCCATAACCGGGCACTCTCACGAAGTTTATACTTCACCTCGACACCGCAAGGTACAAGAGGAACATGATGAGATGATGAGATGAGTACACCCGTGCTGTACACTGAGCAGCATATACTGGTTGTGCCGTTGCAGATTATTAATTGGGTTTGGTGGAATATCATTAACTGACTATGTCAATGAACATCATTAACTGACTATGTCAAAGAACATCATTAACTGACTGTGCAATTGATTATCATTAATTGATTGCGTGGGACGCAGAGGTGTTTCCAAGGCACCAGGGCCGGGTTATATACTGGCCAAGACCTATTGACGCGTCCTCGTCGAGCGTCCTGGGCAACAGGTCCCTTCGGGGTCCTGGCCAAAGTCAGTAGGATCGCCGATTCCTCCGAAGTCGGAGAGTGTCTGCCTGTACGGCGAGGAACCACCAGTCTGCACACCAATAAGCCAGACATGGGACAACGGATACTCATGCAAATCTCAGGTCCTGTATGACATCACACTGATGTTGGACACCAGGATGCCTTCATCCGACATACAGGACTTCGCGTTGGAGCTCAAGCCAACGAACACAAGCAAGCAAGCAAGCAATTGATTGCGTCAGTAAACATCATTTACTGACTTCCAGTGAACAGCTTTGAGTGGCTGTGCTACAGAACATTATTAACTGACTGTACCACAGAACATCATTAACTGACTGTACCACAGACCATCATTAACTGACTGTACCACTGAACATCATTAATTGACTGTGCAATTGATTATCATTAATTGATTTGCGTCAGTAAACATCATTTACTGACTTCCAGTGAACAGCTTTGAGTGGCTGTGCCACTGAACATTATTAACTGACCGTACTACGGAACATCATTAACTGACTGTACCACTGAACATCACTTACTGACTGCCAGTGAACAGCTTTCGTTGGTTGTGCCAATGAACAGCATCAACGGGCTGGTTCATTGTAAAGCTTTAACTGACTGTGCTACTGCAAGAATCATCTAACTATGCAACTAGAAAACACAACCTGACTCTTTAATTGAATTCCTCGAACGTTTTGCCCCATTGAACAGCAGAAACTGCATGTGTCATTGTACAGCATCCCATAAACTGCCTGTGTCATTGTACAGCAATCGCTAACTTCGCCATTGAACAACATGAACAGTCTAAGGATAGACAAACATGAACACGTTGAGCAATGTAACAACATGTAACTTACTGTGCCAGTGAACAGCTTGTAACTAGCTGAGTCTTGGAACGAGAATAACTTGTTTAGCAATTGAATAACATGTGCCTTTGAAAAACCGTCTAGCTATGACGGCGTCAAGAAAATGACATTAATATCGTCTTCGTCACTATTTCCTTTGTTGCACGCTTTACGGTAACTCAGAAAAATCGACGAACCATAGATCTTGTAAGCAAGATTCGGACATTTATGCAATTATGTTGTCTGGGTATTGGCTTCTCCTTGAGCAAATATAACCGGGAAATTAGTTCTATTGAGGCTTTCGGGGTATCGACATATATACGATAATATATTTGTTGTCACACAATGCGTACACTGCTGATTACGTGACTAAAGAATATCTTGTTCTGTCAGACAAGAGCGCTAATTACGGTATATGGCAGTTCTATCTATTGAAGAATGAGATAATCTAAAGAAATGGGTGTGGAGTGGGGGGGGGTGGTGGGAGGTTAGGGGGGGGGGGGGGGGGGGAATGCTGTGACATCTGACTACAAATCTGGCGTTTTGAATTTTTAAATGGATAGTACAGCATTTAGCAGGGCGAAGGGAGATTTACTTGCTAAAGACCACATTTTATGCATAACAAGCTGAAGTGTTTACATATTAAATCTCTCTTTTCCAGACAAACGTATTTCTAAAATACTCACTTAGTTCAGTTTGAAGGAGTTAATTTAGCCCCACGTAATTGAGGAGTTAAAGTCACGTCTATGGCAGAAACACGTGAAAGCAACTGTGGTTGAATAGTTTACAGTAATTTACAGTAAGGCATATCTGGGAGTGGAGTTCATACATAACTGGATGTATTCGTCCGAATAACTGACCAACGTTTGGTGAGTTGCTTGGTGTAGAAAGTACACGTACAGTAAATACGTTAATATATCTTTATGTAATTTACTTTATAATTTAATCATAATACCAGGTGTATACTACATTTAAGATCTTCTTCTTCTTCTTCTTCTTCTTCTTCTTCTTCTTCTTCTTCTTCTTCTTCTTCTTCTCTTCTTCTTCTTCTTCTCCTTCTTCTCCTCCTCCTCCTCTTCTCCTCCCCTCCCTCTCCTCCTCCTCTTCTTCTCCTCCCCTCCCTCTCCCCCTCCTCGTCCTCCTCTTCCTCTTCTTCTTCTTCTCTTTTCTTCTTCTTCTTCTTCTTCTTCTTCTTCTTCTTCTTCTTCTTCTTCTTCTTCTTCTTCTTCTTCTTCTTCTTCTTCTTCTTCTTCTTTTTCTTTTTCCTTTTCTACTAATACTACTACTACTACTACTACTACTACTACTACTACTACTACTACTACTACTACTACTACTACTACTACTACTACTACTACTACTACTACTACTACTACTACTATTATTATTATTGTTATTATTATTATTATTAGTATTATTATTATTATTATTTATACTACTACACAAGACCAGGGAGCTTTTATAGCACCAGGGAATTTGTGGACGTGAAAGGAAATTAAGCCTGGCACCCAAACTTGAGGCGAACTTCATGTTCGCTCTTGTCTTAGAAGGTTGGATATCAGGTCAGATATCCATAGATCGGGTAGGGAGGGGTATAATATCATCCCGTTCCTCACACAATGCCTGTAAATATTGTTTTTGATATGTCCATGATGGATGTTGATTGTGAAGGTTGTCCACTATATTCTATTGTAAACAATGACAGGTGTGGCGATGCCGTATCATATCGATTTGTTAAATATATTAGTCCACTACAACAACAAACAATGTCATGTGGATTCAGAGGCGAACGTACCTGCAACAGACTGTTGCAAGCGATGTCTTAGAGCAGTAGTTCTCAACCGGTGGGGAATTCCCCCCCCCCCCCCCCGGGGGGAATTTTAGGGTTTCCCTGGAAGGGGGGGGGGGGGGGGGAATTAAGATTATTTCAAGATCGCATTAATACAAGAACCAGTTACTTGATATTGTTTTTCCCTCTAAATTTTACTTTTCTGTACTTCTCGCCTTAATGAAATTCGTTTTACGTGTATGACGTAAGTAGACCTGCAAATCACGTTTTATGAAGATGTCTAGACTTGTTCTAGTATTTGTTATTAAATTTAGCTTCCATTTTTATGTATACTGTGTAAGGGTGGGGGAATTTATAGGGAGGAAATTCGAAAGGGGGGATGACGTTCTGAACATATGGTAAGGGGTGGGGGGGGGGGGGGAATGGGCCAAAAAGGGTTGAGAACCACTGTCTTTGAGGAATAACAGTAATTCTTCATGTGCCTTGCCGATTAGCGTGGGTGGTTATGTTTCGCCATCTCACTCGATCACCAGAGTCGTGGATCAGCGCTGTATTCTTTGCTACTTTATCTTTGCCAGTTTACCTTATTCCCTACATTATCTATGTGACTTACCTTCTTCATTACTTTCTTATCTTTATAAAATAGCCTTCTTCACTACTTTCTTATCTTTGTCAGATTGCCTTCTTCGCTACTTTATCTTTATGACTCCTTCTTCACTACATCATCTTTGTGACTTAAATTCTTCACTACTTTATCTTTGTGACTTCTTCACTACTTCTTCTTTGTGACCTACCCTCTTCACTACTTTCTTATTTTTGTGACATTTCCTCATTCACCACTCAGATATTGGTCTTCTTAGTCGTCCATCAGTTTTCTATGATTCTATAAAGGTATAATTTCTATATAGCACATCTATGCTCTTGTTCTCCTTTCAATAGACAACTTTTTATTGGTCAGTATGCTTACCAGCTTGCTTTGCTGTATCGTTTCTTGTTCCAATCTCCAAAAAAAAAAAAACATCTTCCATTATGACTTCTGCGACAGAGGTCGTGACTGAATTCACAACCTTAATAAAAAGAATGTCTGCTATTACACGTGTGCACAATAAAGCCCTGCCTGATATTTAGAGAGCATAAAGCCTTTGAAAGACTGGCAAAATGCACGACTCGATATTATAGTGCTTCTGCAAGCTAAGTTCCCAATTTCCCTACAGACGCATTCGGGACTATGGATTCCCTTGCAGTTTGGCTCCCGATACAGACAATCTAGATAAGATAATAGTGTTATATTGACTTAGTAAAGATGTGAAACATAACACCGTTGCAATTTTTAGTGAAGATATGAAGGTCATTCATTTATTATGTACCATGGCGATAAGCGTGAAAATGTCTGTCTGTCTGTCTGCCTGCCTGCCTGCCTGCCTGCCTGCCTGCCTGCATGTCTGTCTGTCTGTCTGCCAGCTTGTGTGTCTGTCTGTCTGTCTGTCTGCCTGTCTGTCTGTCTTGTCTGTCTTGTCTGTCTGTCTGTCTGTCTGTCTGTCTGTCTGTCTGTCTGCCTGCCTGTCTGCCTGCCTGCCTGCCTGTCTGTCTGTCTGTCTGTGTATGTGTGTGTGTGTGCGTGTGCAGCACATTTTGGTCACACTGTACACAGACGGTGGTATGAAGAACCCTGTCGCAGCCAGGAAGTGTGAGGGTAAAATTGTAGTTAATGTGACCCCTAACCTCCTGAGACTGTCCCATGTCTAGCCCCAGGTGGATGATGCCTCTTCCCCTACTCTACACTTGCCTCCCAAACTTGGGATGTGTAAACACTAAACTAGCCCTGTAAAGAGACAGGTGTTGCTTAGGTTGTGTCCAATCTATATTGTCTCTGTATCGTTGTCTATCTCCTTATGGTTATATTCTATATCCAGTTTTTTATTATTTATTTTATGCACTTATTGACTGTTGATCAAGTTTCGTACTCTCATGATAGCCAACCCACTTTCTTTGTTGTCTCTTAGTGAAATGGATGTATGATGTTACACGTATCGTACGTCTGATGTCGCATTTATTTTATTTGGAATGAACACCCAAGCAGTTTTTCTCCATCATTTCATTTCATGTGTGATGAGTTGTCTCTCGCCGGATGTGGAGAGGGAACAAGTTTGGCACTGACAGCAAAGTATTAACAGAAAAATTATGTTTATGGTTTGTCTCTTGGGAACCGCCATATCGCAGTGGCTAACGCGCTTGCCTGTCAGCCCGATGATCGTGCGTTCAAATCCTCCTCGAAGATGGACTTTAATTTTTTTTTAAATGAATTGGTCTTCCATGATCCATCCATCCATCGTGTGCCATGCCGATGGGCGGTCATGTTTTGTCATCTCATTCGATCACCAGAGTTGCGGATCAGCTCCGTGTTTCTATCTCGACCATGCCACGTGGTCAAGCCATCCAGGTATTTACGTCTTTGTCTTCCCCTTGATCTCTTCCCTTCGATCTTGCCAGTTGTCACCAACTTCCCCAGTTCATTTCTTCCCATAACATGTCCAAAACATTTTGACCTTCCAAGATCGCCAAATTTAAAATGGATACCAGGAAATATTCTGGGAAATAAAAGCGACCGACATGGTATTGAGCTTTTCCCCCTACTGGAGTTTTAGTTCTCGGCCACCTAATGCCAAGCTACTTCCTGCTGCTCGCTCAATGTCGCCCCTCATCCCCCCACCCCAGTCACCCTCACCCCCATATTATCCATCTATGTGTTTAGTTCTCTTCTCCGTGTGTTTTTAGTTTTTAGAAGAGCCTCATTTCTTCTTGGTAGCTTTTTCGTTATCTATAGATTTGTCCATGGTTGGTTGAGTTATCTATAGATTTGTCCATGGTTGGTTGAGTTATCTATAGATTTGTCCATGGTTGGTTGAGTTATCTATAGATTTGTCCATGGTTGGTTGAGTTATCTAGGTAAAGTTTTCTACTGAAAGGCGCAGCCAGCCTCACACTAACTATTGTTAGTCGCCTCTTACGACATGCATGATAGGTTGAGGTGTTGCTGTTCTTTGCTTCTAATCAGGGGCCCTGGTTAACACACACGGACGAGTCCCTGTGTATTAGAGATAGATCCCTTGTAACAAGAACAATACAACAAATTCAAGAAAACAAAGTACTTCTGTTCAGTGTAACAGCCAAGTGTTTTTTTTTTTGTTTTTTTTTGCATATCCTATTTACAGGACATCGCAGTCAACACCAGCATTGTTGCCGCTGTGATCTCTTGGCAAGTTTACGTTCAGTAGTTTGCCATTGTTTTCTGAACGACCGGCACCGAGACCAACGCAAAACCAACGCAACACGGTCTGCTGCCAAATCGTGCGCAGGTGTGTTTCGAACGTAGATTATAGGATTACGAACCGCGTCCGTAAGGCCTTCGCCACGAAGACCAGCAACAGTTAGTTAATGATGTCAAATGGAACAGGTATTTTTTTTTTGTTCAGTGGGACAACAGCCGTCTCCCTGGCGAAGGTGTTTACGTCGCTGTTCGTAATCCCGTATACTCTCGTAAGAATCACAGCTGCGCGAGATTCAGCAGAGGATCGCGTGACGTTTGTTGCTTGCGGAGGGTATGTGAGCAATCGCAAACCACTGAACGTAAAACTTGCCAAGACATCAATAGCAGCTGAAAAACTGGTGTTGACTGCAATGTCATGTCAAGGATGTGTGAAAAAAAAAAGTGGCACAAGTTAATAATATTACATCAGCGACAGGGTGCCGTTTTAAAACAAAAAGTGGCAGGGGTAAAATAAACTTAGTTAAATACTGAAGCGTAGCGGCTGTATGACGTCAGCCCAATAATTTTAGACCAGTCGGTTGTTACCTTGTATGAGTATGAGAGTTGCAACTTCTTCTTATTTCGTTCGCTTGAAATATGTTTATAACTGCGATGTTGTCTCTTGTATGAATTTAACTGTCTTTTTCAGTTCACTCAGCGGTCCATAGAATTTATCTTCCGCTGTCGTCTCTCCAGGCTAGAAGGTTTGCCTAGATATGTTGCATTTTGGGCATTTTTGGAGTATGTGATCTGCTGTCTGCGACGACAATCCACATGTGCACATGGCTGATTCACTAATCTTGAATTTTGTATACATGTGGTTGCGTAATTTATTGTGTCCTGTTCTGAGTCGCAGAATAATGACTCGTTCTGGTCTGTCCATAACGTGGTAGTCGTCTTGAGCATGTTTTGGTAACTTTCTGACTGATTTGATCATTCTTTTCTTTTGGTGGTATGTAATAGGCACATCAGGCTGTTCTTCTTTGGCTCCTTCCTTAGCCAATTGATCAGCTCTGTCGTTTCTAGGTACTAAACATTGAGAAGGTATCCACTGTATAGTGACTTTGCGACTTTACGCTGACTGCTAAGTTCTGAAAGTAGTGCCCTTAGTACTGGCAATTTCCCAGACAGGAGCGCCTCGAGTACTGATTTTGCATCTGTCAATAGCACCACAGGTTGTGTACCATGGCGGGTATTTATTAATTTCTCTGTTGCTATCTTCATTGCCTCAATTTCAGCATCATAGTTTATGGCAGTACTTTCCTGTTGGTGCTTTGGCCGTATCCCTTGTATTATTTGGGTATTCTATGTACACTCTCACTCCTCCATTTCGAGCAGCATTTTGTGCTGACCCATCTGTGTAGACTCGGATCCAGAGGTCCTGTGGGTATTCTTCATCAGGGAAGCTGAGAGTGGTTGTTCTGCGCTGCACACAATTCTGTTCTTCCTTGTCAAATATTCCTCTCACGTTTGTCTGGATTTGTAGTGATAGTCTATGTTCCTCTTTCCACGGAGTTCATTCTGGAATAGTTTTCATGGAGATACCACATGTGGGCAGATCGGTGGTTTCTCTGCAGACTCGTTTGGCCTGGTGGATAAAACTGCTTCAGAGCTGTAACAAATACTTATATGGTTGTCATCGTGTAGCACGGCCTTGGCAAACTGGTGCTCTCATTACAGCCCGCCGGAGAGGCTATGTATTTGTATTTCTCTCTCTCTCCCTCTCTCTCTCCCTCTCTCTCTCTCTCTCTCTCATCTTCTCCTCTCTCTCTCTCTCTCTCTCTGTGTAGAGAGAGAGGGATGAGAGAGAGGAGAGAGAGTGGGGGGGGGGGCAACACAATGTCCCATGTATACGTGCATACATGCAAGTTGTTA
>JACEFZ010027854.1:0-135000 GCA_014155875.1 Cepaea nemoralis | reverse complement strand
GTTGACGGACGTCGAAGAAATATGGGAAGTGAGTTTGATAGTAGGATGAAAATTGGAGAAGAAGTCTATGAATGTTTCGAGATCCGCTAATGGCATACAGGTGACGCCGAGTTGGGGACGAGAAGTCAACATTTTAGCCCAACTTACCGGTGTAGGAGGTTTAGCCCGCTACCTTAGCATCAGCACAACGGATGTTTAAGAATGAGCGCTTGTATCCATTCGACTTTCCTATACACCATGATGATACTGATTGTAGCATAGGAAAGACAAAAAAATGACTTCCTGGTTAAATATACTATAGACTCCCATTGTGAATTTTAAACTAGCCATGAGGGGGGCTGCGTGGTCTCGAGGTATGGTGTCCGCCTCGAGTGCTGGAGGTCCCGGGTTCAAGCCCCGGTGAGGACCGGGATTTATTTCACGTGGACTTCTAGTAATAAAATTGCCCCTGGTCTCTGGGTAGTCAGATCGGACGACCGTGTGTATTGTTGTGCACGTAAAATATCCCTTGGCAGTTGGAAATCGAAAAAAAGTAGCCTTACGGCGCTGTCCGGGCAAAATTTCGAGTGAAAAATCTACCCAAAGTATTTCAGGATCCTCGCCTGTGCTACGGAGTTCGTGCACTGAGCTGAGTTTCTCCAGACTCAGGCTTGATTTAGGAGGAGAACGGAGCTCTTACGGGTTACACCCGTGTGCTGTGATGTTGATCCATCGACTAAATTAAACTAAACTAGCCATGACTGCTGCATATACAGATTTTGGTGTGTTACCCAACTGTGTTCTTTCTTTCTTTCTTTCTTTCTTTCTTTCTTTCTTTCTTTCTTTCTTTCTTTCTTTCTTTCTTTCTTATGCCGCTTTACCTCCTCCTCCACCTGCTCACCCTCTTCTTATTCTTCGTAATCTTCCACCCATCCACCATGTGCCATGTCGATAAGCGTGGTCGGTCATGTTCTGCCATCTCACTCGATCACCAGAGTCGTGGAACAGCTCCGTGTTCCTGTCTCGACCATGCAACGTGGCCAAGCCATCCAGGTATTTACTTCTCGTTCTTCCCCATGGTCTCTTCCCTTCGATCTTACCAGTTGTCACCAAGTTCTCCAATTCATTTCTTATAACATGTCCAAACAATTGTGACTGTCTACGTCTAATGTCTCTAATCAGTTTACGATCTTCATTTGTTTCTTGAGTGACTTGTTCGTTGGTTTTTCTATCTGTCCATGGTATTCTTTGTATTTTATTTTCCTCGTAATCTTCAGACGTCAAAATAAATACATTCAAATAAAGCAGCAGTAATTTTGAGCTTGTTGACATCCCCTATAGATAGTTTGTCTTCACCAGAAGTGGGCGTGGACCAAAGTAGTTCTCTCTATTCTTCATTGGATTTATTTTTATGATCTTCGTTATTTGGTTCAGCCAGAAACAAATCTGAGAAGTTGACGAAGAACGACAACTCTAAGCGCCAAATCTGGAGCTTTAACTTCGCCAACTGCGAGAGCGAGACTTGTTTTGACTTTTTGCATAAATACGGCATTGTGTTTAATGCAGACAAAAAGTATATTGGTGGCGTTTATCAGTTAACTTAAATTTACTAGACAAACCTGCTGCACTGGTAACTGTGTTAATAATGCAATGTAATATTTAAGTTGCAGTAAAAGTAAGTTACACGATTGTTGTGTTCAACACATAATAAGAAATAGCTGAGTCTGCTAGAATTTCGTAATGAAATTCATTTAACATTTGGATCGACCTGCCTATTTTAGATTTAGTATTTATTTATCTATTTTTCTATGGTAACGGGGAAACACTTGTGAATTATGCAAGAATCAAAATAATATTGTACAGCACTTACTGGAATTTAGGGCATATAAACTATATATAGCAAACCACTAATAGTACATAATTAATTACATATTTCCCCCTATCATCACTGCAGTGTGGGAGTCTCCATTCGAGTGGTCATTCAGATTGAGAATGCATTGGGTTGCGATTTTATGAATATGATCAGTGAATGTAAAACTTATCTTTCCCATCTCTCTCTCTCTCTCTCTCTCTCTCTCTCTCTCTCTCTCTCTCTCTCTCTCTCTCTCTCTCTCTCTCTCTCTCTCTCTCACACACACACACACCATCCCATCATCATCATCATCATCATCAACATCATGTGCCATGCCAGCTGACATAGGCGTTCATGACTCCACAAATCTCGGTCTTTGGTTTTCTAGATCAACTTTGCTGATGACACTCCTCAATGCCACCGTCTCAATCCATTCAGCATAATTTCTGCCTCACTTCCCCTTGATCTTTCCAGTTGTCACGATGTTCTCCAATGCCTCTCTTCTCATCACATGACCAAAGAAAGCTGTTTGCCTCTTTCTTAGTGTTGTATCTAATGTTCTAGTTCATTAGCCTTTTTTAGGCAATCGTTGTTAGTTACTCTGGCAGCCCAAGGAATTCGCAACATTCGTCTCAGGAACCACATCTCTGTTGCTTCCAAGTTCTTCCTATTGTATTCATTTACATTCCAAGATTCAGTGCCATACAGCAAAACTGGTTCTATATAGCACTTCAGCACTCTCTTTCTTACATTCAATGGTAGTGACTTATTGCATAAGATACTCTTCATTTTCCTAAATGCAGCCTTTGCTTGCCCTATTTTGCTCTTAATCTCTGTTCTGCATCTTCCATTTGATATTATAAATGCCCTTAGGTAGATAAATATATCTACAGTTTCCTAAGGTTTTTAGCTCTAAGATGAGTATTACATTGGCTTCAAAGTTACCTAACATCTAGATATCCAAGATGGACAGAAGATATATGTGTATGTTAACACATCATTTGGTAAATCTCCATTCCTACAGCTGCAATGAAGAATCTAGAATGGAGGTCGCAATGAATGTATGCAAGAACAGATCTGGTATGTAACTAACCAGCTTGAACAGTGGCTTGTAACATCTTCCATGATATTTGACTTCTGCTGGAGGAGATACACAGTGCTAATTGGTTGTCCCATGTGCAAAGATCCTGATTCTTCATTGTAGTTATAGAATGACTACCTTTACTTTTAGAGAGAATCTCTGACATTTTATGAGTCTGGGTTGACCTCAGAGTCAGTTCATTGAAAAACTTTTTGGTACCCCAGGATATTGAACTCAGATTATTTATTATGAGTCTGGATTGACCACAGAGTCAGTTCATTGAAAAACCTTCTGGTACCACAGGATATTGAACTCAAAACTATTTATCTCTGAACCACTTAACTAATCGGAAGCCTCAGTGGTCTTGTAGTCCCGAGCATGAATCGCCACTGACGCAGATTTTTACAAATTGACCTGGCCTCCCAGGTTAACATTGGTACCAGGAAATGTCCTGAAAAGTACAGAAGGCTGGTGAGATATTGACCACTTCACCCCTACAGTGTCATTTGGTCTATAATATATGGGACTGACACCATATGCCCAATTCGCCTGAAGACATGTAAAAGTGTCCTCTACTTTACAGTGCACTAACTATCATGTTACCATATCTATTAAGCTAAACCAAACATCTTACAATTATTATTTCATATCTTGTGTTTATCTTGTGGTTTCCATTTTTTCTTACGTCAGGCTTTGGTTATTCACAGACCAGTCATGAAAGGGAAAGGAAAGGCCAAGTTAAAGTCACCAGTGAAGCTTCCCTTAAAAGCTACTGTCAAAGGTGGAGGCCAGCTGGTCACTATTACTGACCTGTTTAAAAAACAGAATGATAGAAAATCGAGATCAAGTAGTGTTCTTGCCAGCGATGATGACGATGTTATTATTGTGGAAGAGAATACATTTCTCCCTGACGTTAAGAAAACATTACCAAACATCACAAACTCATCAGTCAAGATCTCCAAAGACAGTATGCCAACAGCTGCAGCATCACAAAGTTTTAGGAAAAGAAAATTGTCTTTAGTAAAGCCAGGTCATATGTTAAATGCTGACTCAAGCTCTCCCAGAAAAATTTTTAAGACTAAATCCTGTTGTGATAACAGAAACAATGATAAAATAAATACAAGCGATGACATTTTTGTTAAAGTGTCTACTTCAGCTAAACTTACAAAAGCTGGCAAACTGGACATTAACACTGAAGCTACATCAAAAACAAAAACAACGACCAAGCAAAATGATCACAAGGAACATGTCTGCTCTGAACAGAACAACATTGAATCACCCCCTAGACATTCTGAAAATTTGGATTCAAATATCCTACAACTTAGTTATGACTCATCACTACAATTCACTGGAGAGATAAAATCTAATTCAGGAAATGACATAGACCTTAATTTACATTATTCTCCTATATTTTCACCTCAAGGGGGATCATTAGAAGTACCACCCACTTTGAATTGTTCTAACACACCTGGAGAAAATATAAGCGGTGAATTGCAGAGAGATTCAGAAACATATTCTCATGTTCTTTGTAGTGAGAGAGCTAGTAAACATTGTGATAGTAAAGAAAATGACTGTGATGTAAGTAATGGAGAAGATAATTCGACTTGTAAAAGAGAAACTGACTGTGATGTAATCAATGGTGAAAACAATTCGACCAGTGAACCACAATTTAAAGTGCCTTATTACCTGAATAACTTCGAAACATTACTACACTCAGTGATGGAAGATGACACCAACAAACAATTATTCAATGAGGAAGACTTGCATATTATTACAGTCTATCAGAATCTTTCAGGTATATTTTTATATTGCTTACATTTGTATACTTTGAATTAATTTTGCTCCCAAATTAAATTAAGTTAAAGTGATTTGTGCAGTTGTTTGTTAGTTATGTTTTACAATGCTTCAATATTCAGCATAAGCATGAACATAAAAATTATCTTATCAGTCACCCTCATTAGCATGAAAATAAAAAATATCTTGTGTAATAAGGAACTCTCATTAAATGTCAGAAAGACAGTATTGAAATGTTATATTGAACCTATTCTCACTATGGCAGTGAATCTTGAAATGTGAACAGACAAATTAGGAAGATCCTATAAGCAACGGAGATGTTTTTTTCTCAGGCGAATGTTGTGAATACCTTGGGCTGCTGGAGTAACTAAGTACCTGGGAAAGGCTAATGGAAGTAAAATGTGTTCTTTGGTTGAGACAGAGAATGAGAAGAGGGGCATTGGAAAACATTGTGATAATGGAAGTAGAACGTATTCTTTGGTTGAGACAGAGAATGAGAAGAGAGGTATTGTGATAATGGAAGTAGAATGTGTTGTTTGGTTGAGACAGAGAATGGGAAGAGAGGCATTGGAAAATATTGTGATAATGGAAGTAGAATGTGTTGTTTGGTTGAGACAGAGAATGGGAAGAGAGGCATTGGAAAACATTGTGATAATGGAAGTAGAATGTGTTCTTTGGTTGAGACAGAGAATGGGAAGAGAGGCATTGGAAAACATTGTGATAATGGAAGTAGAATGTGTTCTTTGGTTGAGACAGAGAATGGGAAGAGGGGCATTGGAAAACATTGTGATAATGGAAGTAGAATGTGTTCTTTGTTTGAGACAGAGAATGGTAAGAGAGGCATTGGAAAACATTGTGATAATGGAAGTAGAATGTGTTCTTTGTTTGAGACAGAGAATGGGAAGAGAGGCATTGGAAAACATTGTGATAATGGAAGTAGAATGTGTTCTTTCGTTGAGACAGAGAATGGGAAGAGAGGCATTGGAAAACATTGTGATAATGGAAGTAGAATGTGTTCTTTGTTTGAGACAGAGAATGGGAAGAGAGGCATTGGAAAACATTGTGATAATGGAAGTAGAATGTGTTCTTTGGTTGAGACAGAGAATGGGAAGAGAGGCATTGGAAAACATTGTGATAATGGAAGTAGAATGTGTTCTTTGGTTGAGACAGAGAATGAGAAGAGAGGCATTGGAAAACATTGTGATAATGGAAGTAGAATGTGTTCTTTGGTTGAGACAGAGAATGAGAAGAGAGGTATTGGAAAACACTGTGATGGCTGCTAAGATCAGTAGGAGAAGAGGCAAAGACAGACTTATAGAAATGATGTTAGAGGCCTGTAGATGGTGGCATTGAGTAATGTTAGCTATTTCAGAATTATCGCCCTTTTTTTAGCTCTTCACTTTTTTGTGTGTAGTTTTGCGAACTTTTTCCTGCGTCATCGAACGATCACTTGCGGTTGGACATGTGCTGCTAATCAATGTCAGTAGAATGGATCCAGAATACCAAGGACCGAGATCTGTGGAGATTGTTGAACGCTAATATCATTTGGCCCGGGCACGTGATGATGATGGTGATGTTAATTTTTAGCTGTACCAAGTGAATGTACAATGTTTTTTTAAACTATATTTAGTTCTGTTATGTGACTAATTCAACTATGATAATACTGTTTTCATAATACAGATGTCTTTGTTTATTTTTTTATAGATTATATGTGGTAAAAATTACTTCTAGTTTCTTCACACATGTTGTATTAAATCATTTTATTGTTAATATAATCTTTTCTCAATAGATGGTGCAAAGAAATTGTATATCAGGATGTTCACCCGTAAATTACGCTGGATTCCCCTAAGTAAGCTGAAATATGCAGAGATTGGTGAAGATTTACACCCATACTTGCAGGAATTAGCAACAGCTGCTTTCATTGATTGTGGTATGTAGACACTTGTTTGCCTAGATTAACATATCAAACTGCCATGATTCACCACTTGCCTAGATTAACATATCAAACTGCCATGATTCACCACTTGCCTAGATTAACATATCAAACTGCCATGATTCACCACTTGCCTAGATTAACATACCATATGCCCTCATTCACCACTTGCCTAGATTAACATACCAAATGCCCTGATTCACCACTTGCCTAGATTAACATACCAAATGTCCTGATTCACCACTTGCCTAGATTAACATATCAAAATGCCATGATTCACCACTTGCCTAGATTAACATACCAAATGTCCTGATTCACCACTTGCCTAGATTAACATATCAAAATGCCATGATTCACCACTTGCCTAGATTAACATACCAAATGCCCTGATTCACCACTTGCCTAGATTAACATACCAAATGCCCTGATTCACCACTTGCCTAGATTAACATACCAAATGTCCTGATTCACCACTTGCCTAGATTAACATATCAAAATGCCATGATTCACCACTTGCCTAGATTAACATACCAAATGTCCTGATTCACCACTTGCCTAGATTAACATATCAAAATGCCATGATTCACCACTTGCCTAGATTAACATACCAAATGTCCTGATTCACCACTTGCCTAGATTAACATACCAAATGCCCTGATTCACCACTTGCCTAGATTAACATACCAAATGTCCTGATTCACCACTTGCCTAGATTAACATATCAAAATGCCATGATTCACCACTTGCCTAGATTAACATACCAAATGCCCTGATTCACCAAGAAATGTTGTCATTTCCTAACCCAGTAGTTAAGCAATGAGTAAATCAGCAACAGTGGAATTTTTCTGCTTTACAACACATTCACAATTGACAGAATGGGAATAATGGCTAGAAAGCTTTCATCAGCACACAAACCAAAGGGCACCTGACACTGATACAACAACATGAAACAATTATGTAAAAACTACTTAGCTGTAAGGTTTAATACACAGGGCTCAAAGACAAAAATCAAACCCTGCCACAAGCTTGGTAGGAAAGCTGATAGCTAGTGACACAGTGAGGGCAAAGTAGTAGGAAAAAGCAAGATAAATGGGCAAAGTAGATAAGTGTGCACAGTTGGCAAAGGCAAGATAAGTGGTGGGGGTGGGGGGGAGAGAAAAGGAAGGCACATGTTGGAAGGACATACAAATATAGAAGTGGAGATAACTGGGAAGGGAAAGAAGAGAGGATCAGACTTTTAAGCAAAAAGGTTAAACGAAAATGTGTTGGAAATTAAGACTGAAAGGAATTGTGGCAGGAAAATGAAACACTTGTCCAAAGTTTGATCTTTTTTATGTGATGTGCAATTAGTAATAGCCATGATCTGGATATCAGACACGCCACGGTCATCGCTATTGTTGAAATGTGTAGATGCTAGTTTATGGGCACTACTATTAATATCAGGAGATGTTTCCTAAATGTGTCAGCCAGCCATATGTAATCTTCTTTCACCCACCATTGCATTTCATGTCACACCTTTCAGATTATGGCATAAATAACATTACGACTGTTTCACTCACTCACTCATTCACTCTCTCTCTCTCTCTCTCTCTCTCTCTCTCTCTCTCTCTCTCTCTCTCTCTCTCTCTCTCTCTCTCTCTCTCCTCTCTCTCTCCTCTCTCTCTCTCTCTCTCTCTCTCACACTCACTCACTCACACCAGCCCACACACACCCGCCCACCCACCCAGTCAGACAGACAGACAGAGGTAAAACCTTGGTTTTCGTTGCTTTTAGTTATCGTCAGTTTCATTTTTCATCAATTTTTTCTGTGAAAAACGTTATGGACAGACCAGAACAAGTCGTTATTCTGCACTTCAGAACAGGACACAATAGATTACGCAACCACATGTATACAGAATTTAAGATTGGTGACTCAGCCATGTGCACATGTGGTTTGGCGTCGCAGACAGCAGAACACATACTCCAAGACTTCCCAAACTACAACATACCCAGGCATACTTTCTGGGCTAGAGAGACAACAGTAAAAGATAAACTCTTTGGACTGCTGAGTGAACTAAAAAAAGACTGTTAGATTCATACAAGAGACAACATTGCAGTTATAGATATATTTCAAGTGAACGAAAGAAGAAGTTTTTGTCGTTTGCCTCGCATTTCGTCAACGTGCCCACTTTGGCCTCACTGCTAATTTTGCGAAAACAAAGGGACCCATGCTTTCTTCTGCTCAGTTTGACGTTGTTGTTCGTTTTGTGAACATCACTTTCTAATAATAAAATATGAGAGCGGCATTAACATTGCTTAAATCAGCTGCATCTACGGGAAGTCGCCATCCACGATAAGTTCCATTGTTGCGAAAAAGAAAGCAATAAAGGGGGATAATGTAGTGAAAGGCATGAATGTGCTAACGAAACAGAGATCGCAAACAACTGAAGATGTTAAACAGTGATTATTAATTTGGATAAATCATTATTAACACATGACAATTCTGTTTCGGGGGCGATCATATGTGAAAAGGCCAGACTGTTGTATACCACTGTCATTTCATTAAGAAAATTCCTGGAATGAAAGCTAGTGTACTTAGTGATTTTAAGGCCAGTAGAGGATGGTTTGAAAAATTCAAGAGGCGCACTGGCATACACAGTATTACTAGGCATGGCGAAGGTGCGAGTTCAGACAAGTCTGGAGCCGAAAAAATTATTAAACACTATACTTATTCTCTTAAAAATGTATTTTTGATATGTATTTTGGAGTTTCTAGAACAAATTAATTGAATTTACATTGATTCATGTGGAAATAATTGCCTCGGTTTACGTCAGTTTAAGATTTTGCCGATTGTTTTCAAACAGATTATCGATGACATCTGAGGTTTTACTTATATATAAGTTGATTTTTCCTCAGATGAACAGCTAACTGACCTGGAGGAGGTACTCAAAGCTTTATCAGCTGCTGACATTAAGATGTTAGCAAAGTCGTATCACATCACATCAAGTATCAGCCAGAAAGGACAGCTGATGCCAGAACTTCTAAAAATATCACAGCAGAGTACTTTGACTACCATGTTTGGGGCAAGTGGTGGAGGTGTGGCAAAAACTATGCTCACCAGGTAATGTATTCAAATTCTCGTTGGGATAGAATTTATTAATATTTTAAAGGCTAGTGTAAAGATGAGGACTGCAGGTCATTGTAGCAAATCTTACAAGTAGAGGAGAGTGAGACTCTGCAATTTTATAAATATCTGGTGTTTAGCTGGGAAAAATAGTTACTTGCCCAAAGGCCTGCAAAGTGCTCAGCGTGGAAATATACACTCTTCTCCCCTTGGTCCTGCAATTGTTGGAAGCATTTCTGGAAGGCCTTTCATGAATTCAGCAATAGAGTTTGCATTAAGAGTGCATTGTGTGAAAAGTGTAGAGCGGTAATGTATCCACTGTCTAATATGAACTAAGTTAGGACATTCATATATAGATCTGCAGAAATTTATAAGAAGTCAAATAGTATGTGAAAATTCCAGGAAGGTTAACCCGGTCAACAAATGCCCGCAGAAGTCGGATGTGTCGGCCTAACGGCGCAAGAACGCAGCTCCGCTGTAAACAGGCACAACGCAATCACATCCGGAAAAAAAAACACCGGATGAACGAAGAAGAAGAAGTATGTGAAAATTGACCCAACTCACTCATTCATAGCCCAGAATATTTGACATCCTAACATTTCACACCCAGTGGCAGTATGTGCACTACCTTGACCTTGTTTAGTATAATCAATTTTGTGAAGCAATGTACAAAATGCTTCTCTTCATCCTTTAGCTAAGTCTCTATATTTTGTTTTTCTTGAATGTGCAGGAATGTTCTTATAAAGTCCCTTATTACTCATATTAGAGTCTTTTGTTCTTTCTGTGGGATAGAGGTGGTATAAATCTTGTTTTTCAATTATTGGAATGATCTTCATAGTACTGGTGACCAGTCGAAATGCTTGATTCTGTACTTTGTCCAAGGCTTGTTGGTGTGCTTTGGCTGTTGTAGACCATGCTGTGGATCCGTGTTCTTATATTGGTTTTCTTGCACTTTTGTCTTACATGTAATTAGCCCCCCCAATCTTGATACAGCCATTTTCTTGGGAAAAGCAAATTGTTTTCTGGACACCCATATTGACCCAGCCTACAGAAGATGTCTGTATCACAGCAGTTTTGAACCGTTCTCATTCCATAGCTTCAGTGATAAACTACATTCAAAACAATGTTTTCCCATGATGAATTTGAATAACGAAGACACAAACAATAGATTGCACGATTTATTGCCTGGCATATTTTGCTGCATCTCGTCAGGTACATACTGCAGAAATCACACAACTTACGTGAATTAACTAGATAAATCCTTCAAACTGAAATATACACATGTTCGCACAGTAATGTCGATTGTCTACCACGGTAATTTTAAACTGACTAACATGTCTTTCTGCTTGCACAAGGACGGTTTATGAAGGTTGATTATTGATGTCTGAGGATCTCTTTTCTTCTAAGTGTGCCATGAAGATGTCCGCTAGAATAGGTCCAAGTGGGCTCCCCATGGCCACTCCGTCAATTTGGCGATATGACTTGTTTAGAAAGTTGAATTGTATGTTGGCGGTACATAATTTTAATAGCCTCTCTAGAATAGCTGATGGTATGCCTAGTTTTAGTTGTTTGTCTCTAATGCGTTCACTTATTATATTCACGGTCTCATCTAATGGAACGTTGGTGAATAAAGAGGCAATATCCATGGATGCCATGTGTTTGTTGTTTATGTCCATAGTATCCAATAATTCCACCAGTTCGAATGTATCTTTGAGTGTTCTTGGATCGAAGGACTGTCGTACTGGCTTTAAAATTTCAGCTAGCCATCTCGCCATTCGGTGTTGTGCGGAGTTAACTATGGAAAGGATCGATCTTAGTGGGATGCTGGGCTTGTGAAGCTTGGGTAGACCATACATCTGAGGAGTTTGGGAGCCACGCGGTATAAGCGTTTTTGCAGTGGCCTCACTGATGAGTCCTGCATTCACAAGTGACTGGATTTCTTTCCTCATTTTTGCATCCAGGTCCTCCGACTTGTTGACTATTTGCTCTACTCTGAATTTAGATGCATCTGATAATATTTCATCAATTTAGTGGCCATGGGGAGCCCACTTGGACCTATTCTAGCGGACATCATGGCACACTTAGAAGAAAAGAGATCCTCAGACATCAATAATCACCCTTCGTAAGCCGTCCTTGTGCAAACAGAAAGACATGTTAGTCAGTTTAAAATTACCGTGGTAGACTATCGACATTACTGTGCGAACATGTGTATATTTCAGTTTGAAGGATTTATCTAGTTAATTCACGTAAGTTGTGTGATTTCTGCAGTATGTACCTGACGAGATGCAGCGAAATATGCCAGGCAATAAATCGTGCAATCTATTGTTTGTGTCTTCGTTATTCAAATAAACTACATTCATTCTGTGACTCCCCATTGAAATATTTCATAAAAATTATAATGCTGTTTCAACATTTTGCTCAATTTTGTTGTTGTTGTTGTTGTTGCAGGAGAGCTTTGTAGAAGCCTTTTAAATTTATAATTTTAAAATGTAAATGAAACAAAACTGCAATTAGATGCAGGCCATAGCAGACACACTGGGCATGAAGGTGCATGAGGCAGGAGATGGAGAAATGTTTCAGTATGCCTTTATGAGAGTGATGTTCTGCAAAAGACTTGGTACATGATTGATGACAATTAGGCAGTCTGAAACAATTACACGTAGAAGAAAACATATACACAAAATATTCTCTGAAAATTCTTACTGGTAAAAATGAAAATAGCACAGATCAGTTTTATTTAATTTATTAATTTGTTGTTTGTGTGTGTGCCTGGAAGAGACTAATTATATTGAAACATTATACACAAATATGATATAGAGACAAATAGCCTTCTTTGATCATTTTATGAGAGTAGAGTCATTGAAGAACATTGTAACAAGTGAACAGATCTGTGGTAGAAGCAGTACAAACAGACTGAGAAAAATTATTGCAGGATGAATTGAGACAGTGGCATTGAGGTATATCAGCAGAGTTGATCCAGAACACCAGGTACTGAGATCTCGGGAGAGACATGAACTCCTACACCAGTTGGCAGGGCACATGATGATGATGAGTTTGTAGTGTACGTCTAAACAGGAAAAGCTATCCTCTCCCATTCACGGTGCCCCTGACCAGCAGTCATTGCTCGCAAGGATGCCATGACATAATGGTTGAAATCGATACCTTACCAATTTAGTGTAGAGGGGCAGATAACATTATTAAAAAGAAATTTATAATAATCTGCTAGCAAGAAATTTATCAATATTTAGAAGATAAGGTACAAAATTACTGTTTTTAATTTCTGCATACTTTTCTATTCTTCTAGGGCAAAGAAGTACTTGAATGGTATTTACAGACTAAAACAGATGCCCAGAGGTGTGTTTGTGAGAGCAATGATGCTGTTCTCCTTGGTGAACACACTAGTTGACTGAAGAAAATGGAACTGGCGGTCAAGGACAATTGTTAGTTTTCTCTTCTTCTGTGTTTAGATTTGCCTGCTATTGTAGAATATGCTTTCTGGACCTTATAAATGATAAATAGGATATTGATACTATGCAACTAAAGCTAGATGATTCACTAACTTAATGTTTAGTTTAGTTTTGTCGATGGATCAACATCACAGCACACGGGTATAACCCATAAGTGCTCCGTTCTCCTTCTAACTCAAACCTGAGTCTGGAGAAACTCAGCTCAGTGTACGAACTCTGTAGCACCAGCGAGGATCCTGAAATACTTTGGGTAGATTTTTAACTTGAAATTTTGTCCAGGCAGCGCCGTTAGGCTATTCTTTTTCTATTTCCAACTGCCAAGGGATATTTTGTAAGGGATATACCTACAAGCACTTGGAATCAACGACTGGCAAGAGAAGGTCCACCAGAGAGACGGATTGTATTTGCAGCAAAGAACCTCAATGGCTCGGAACGCTGAAGAAGAAGAAGAAGAAGGGATATTTTACGTGCACAACAATACACACGGACGTCCGATCTCACTACCCAGAGACCAGGGGAAATTTTATTACTAGAAGTCCACGTGAAAAATAATCCTGGTCCTCACCGGGTTTGAACCCGGGACCTCCAGCACTCGAGGCAGACACCATACCTCGAGACCATGCATCCCCCTATATATTGATATATTATTTTACTAAAGGTAGATAAAACAATACTATTGAACTAAAGCTAGTTGGTTTGCTGAATTAAAATTACTAAAGGTAGATAGAACACAAAACCATTTAACTGAAGCTGGTTGGTTTGCCGAATTAATGTTACTAAAGGTAGATAAAAAAACAATACTATTTACCTAAAGCTAGTTGGTTTGCTGAATTAAAATTACTAAAGGTAGATAGAACACAATACTATTTAACTAAAGCTAATTGGTTTGCTGACATAATATACTATTTTACAAAAGGTAGATAGTACATGAACTTGGGATACTATTTTAGTAAAATGGTAGTACTCGTACACTAAGTTAAGATACTATTTTCACTAAGGTTGGGTAATACGCTCTCAGTGGTTACCTGGGCCCATAAGGGCAGCACAAACTAGTAGTGACCTACCATGCATGTAATTTGAGGATTGGCATGACACTGGCTACCTCATCCAATAGAAAACTGGCTAAAAATATCTGACCAATCGGCTCAAGTCCACTTAAGGGCTGGGCATAAGTTGGGCATAAGCCTATGTTCCATTCGGAGATGAAAGGCAGCAGAAGAAGAAGGCAGTACTCTGACTTTAAATATCTGAAAACTAAAGATAAATATACTAACTTGTGATTATGTTGGACCACAGATAGTACACTGATTGTGATTGTTGTTTAGACATAGTTGGGCTGTTTAATGATCTTAGCAACATGATTCTGAAAGACATAGGAAGGTTAGCAGAAAAAAAAAAGAATGCTTTTAGCTTTTGTTTGACAGAGGCTATCTAATATGTGGACTTTAATGGTTATTGTACTGGGTGTTTGTAAAGTCTCGCCACACTTTGTATGTAAAACAAATTTGACAAAGATTCTTTCTTCCGTTGATAACATCATTCTGTTTAGAGTGCAAAGAATTACTCCAGCAGATGACAGCCATTCGCTGCATATTGCTTCACGATGGACTGTGGAGCATATATTTTGATGACATCATGTACTTGATTTTTGAAATTTGTTCTACATACAAAGTGTAGTGAGACTTTACAAACATCCGATATTATCAATTTATTACATCTCATCTTTAGTTTGTTCACTGCTGTAAATACAAACAGATGTAACCTGCCTTACTTCTGGTATTTGTATTCTCCTAGGTTTCAGATGTTGATGGTGAATATGGGCAAGCTTGTTTTTCCAACTTATACAATAGACAAGGTTCACAATATATTTCAAGAAAGAGAGGATGTTATTAGGTAAGATCGCCTTGAATGCTTTTATTGTGTAAAGGTCTAGTGGAGAGGTAAAGGTCATCCATCCACTGGCAGATATTGTCCTTGGGGTTTGGTGCCTAAAATCATGGCATCATTAGGCACTGGAGTAGTGTAGCCACTTTAGTAACATAACGGTACCTTATTTAAGTCTGTAGGTTGATTCTAAGCCGATATATTAATGATTGTGTGTCAGTTTATCATTTAATATGAACAAAGAGCAAAATACTATTTTACCCTTTGACAAAATGTGACCTACACACTCACACCACTGTCGGTAACAGACGCAAAGCGAGATTACAACTGCCGATTATTCTAACTAAAGGGGAGATAACTGCGTCCAATTTTATATATATATTTAAAAGTTGCAAAATTGTCAATAATCTTGTCCTTGTAGAGTGATGAAAAATTACACATTAATAAATAACGGGTGGTGAATGTACACATGCATTCATTATTATGTTAATCACTCTGAATACTCCATGACAATATAAAATAGTCATACTGGAGTATGACTAGGAAAACTAACATCTCCCACCATTGAAATATCACATTACAGCATGCCATCTTCATAATTTTAGTGTGAGAGTGACTGCCAACTTAAATGGTCGAAAATTACAAAATACACATAAAACTGGATGCTAAATTTAATAATAGTAGAACAATGTATCACGTCTCATAAAACGGTATTTATGGGTTTACTTACCACTTAGAATAGGTAACTGGTTCTCTGATAAACAAGGATTCCCCATGCAGCCAGAGATGCAGAACGCAAAACAGAGTGGGGAAAACTATATCAAGTAATTGGTGTCTGTTTTAATGTGATCTTGACATAATCAGGGAATTTAACATCATAAGTACACATATCGTACTCATGTCGGAGTCACAAAAACAAATAACAGAAGGTAACTGCCAAAAAAAATTCTGTATTCGGCAAACCTGAGCCGTAGTGCCTAGAGTAGTGGAATCATTTCTGTCACTGACACATTTCTAGAACTCATTTGATAAGGCTACAGTGCTGCCAGTACTGAGGATTGAACTCTGGACCACTGAGTTCATAATCCAGTGTGCTAAATTACCCCTGTTGTGTTCATAGATAAAATGGAGTCAACAATGGAAAACTTAAAACAGTTATGTAATAATTTTGGTGTCCTTTTGGCTTGTGTGTTATTGTTTTTGTTTACATCTCATGGCTAAGATAAAATAAGTAATGAAAATGTCTTGCCAGGAACACTCACAAAGAGAACTGGCTATTCACATCAGAAGATGATAATCCACATTATTTGGAGTTTATCAGAAGGGATAAGCTGGGAAGTGTTGTGACAACAGGACATTTGGAGGTCATCAGAAAGGATCAGCTGGGAAGTGTTGTGACAACAGGACATTTGGAGGGCAAGGGAGACCTAGACAGAAGATGCTAGACAACTTGGTGTCACGATATGGAAGAACATTTGTATTGTAAATAACTGGCAATAAGTGAGCCAGAAGGCTATGGGCAACCATGATGACCAGTGCCAGATGATATGGGCTGTAAGAAGAAGTGGTTGTCTTTATTGTACTCAGTGAGCAATTTGGGTTAGAAGTAAATTGAAAACAAATTATGGATATCTCCAAACAATTCTTAGACAGGTGAATAGGTACAACTATATAGGAATGGTCATAGCATCTGATGGAAGGTGCCTCGTAGAGATTAGAACAAGAATCATCATGGTAAAAGTAACCTTTCGCAAGATGGAATAATAATTTTAAAAATATCAATTGCAGTGTGGAAAAGTATTAAAGTGCTGTATAGAATCTATACTGTTGTGTGCATGTAAAATTATACAACATTCCTGTGATATTAAGCTGAGAAATGTCTAAATGCAGTGGAAGTGTTTTTTCGAAAAATGCAAAGAATACCACGGACAGACACAGTCCTTCAAGAAATAAATATAAATTTGATTAGTGAAAGAGACATTAATAGTCAAGAAATTTGGGCACACCGTGAGGATAATAAACTTGAAAACTTAATGGCAAAAGTTGGCAAAATTGATGGAAAAGGAAGCAAAGGGAAGACAAAGAGATAATTACCTGGATGGTTTGGCCACTAAGCATAATGGAGACAAGAACATAGATCTGATTCAAGTGTGAGATGGCAAATCATGACTGCCTATGCCTATCAGCTTGGCACTTGATGAGATGATAACAACAAGATAAAAGCATTTCTTTACAACATTCGTCGCGTATGATCTTGTTCTGATAAAACTGCTCCATGTCTTTTATTTTACCATTGAATACTCCTGTTATATAACAGCACTTGTGAATTGTATATGTTCAGCACTTCATGTATAGACTATTATCATGTAACTGTCTCTGCCTGATGGTTTCTTTTATTGTTAAGGAATGGATGTTGTGTTAGACCAGTGGTTCTCAACTGGTGGGAAATTCCCCCCCCCCCCCCAGGGGGAATCTTAGGGTTTCTTGGGGGGGGGGGGGGGGGGGGGGGGGAATGAAGACCATTTCAAGATCGCGTTAATACAAGAACCGATTACTTGATATTGTTTTTCCCTTCATACTTTACAGTTAAGTACGTCTCATCCTTCTAAAATTCATTTTATAAAGTCAGTAGACCCACAAATCATGTTTTATGTGGATGTCCAGACTTGTTTTTAGTATGTGCTATTAAATTTACCTTACATTTTTACGTATACTGTATAGGGGTGGGGGATTCTTAGATAGGAAATATGAAGGGGGGGGGGGGGGGGGGGGGGGAATGATGTTCTGAAAATACAGTGGAAAGGGGTGGGGGCACGGGCCAAATTTTTGATAGGAAGGGGGGGGGGGGGGGGAATGACGTTCTGAAAATATGGTGAAGGGGGGCACAGGCCAAAAAAGGTTGAGAACCACTGTGTTAGACAGTGGACATAGACCACTGTTATTTTTCCATTGTATTGCTCTATGTCTGTCTCTTGAAGTAGGTGCTGCATAACTTTCAGATTATTCTGAGAATAGACTGAGAAGGAAAGGCGAGGAAGGGAACTGTCCATCCTATCTCATTACACCATGGCCTAGAATATGTGAAGGCCTAAGACTTCATACCACAATGACAGTGTCTGCCATTGGGCTACTGCTCCAGTTCATCATTAATTTTGCTGTATCTTCTTCTGTGTCCTGTTTTACCATACTAGCGTTCAGTTGAAGTATGATTGTTTTTCCTGGGCTGTTGTCTGTATCATACAAGGTGGTACCTACAATCTTTGTCAATTTCCGTGGCGAAGTGGGCAAGCAATCTGACTCGGGCTCTAAAGGTTATGGGTTTGATTCTTGGCCACGTCCTTCGGTTCACGAGTGCATTTTTTCAGAGACTTCTGTGGGTCGTCACTGGAGCTACGGAGTTTGTGCTTTGTGCGACACTTTCCGCACTGTGGAACGAGACTGAGCCATATTGGATAAAAACCTGGTGCGATGAAGTCGACCCTGTCGACTTTTAAGTGACTTTATTTTATCTCTGTCAGTCTAAAAGCCCATAATTTCTTTATATATGTATACGTAATGTTGTGTGTCCTTTGTAGGACGTTGTGATTGATCAGCCTCAGGTTGATTTTCTTGGCAAGTTTACGTTCAGTAGTTTTCCGTTGCTTTCTGAACGAGAAGTCAACGTTTAAGTCTAACTTAATGCCAGTGTAGGGATTGAACACACCCTCCACCACCATCAGCACTTCGGAAGTTTCATAGCGATCGCTGTTATCATTTCAGCCATGTCGACTGTATGTACATACATATTACAAATTGTAACAGAAATGTATGACTTCATACAGATTTGAGAGTGCCTTACAACTGGAATCCGATCTTCTACACTGCATCGATAGAGGAAACTGGGAGCAAGCCTATATTGTCTTTAAATCTATTGAGAAAGAATGGAATTTGCTTACAGCTGATGAAAGTATTACAAAGTAGGTTATGTTTAAAATTATTAACTTTAAGTGTCTTTGCTTATTTCATTGTATCTTGAAAGTATACCATTTTGATAATATAGTTAGCGTCTAAGATACTGAAGAGTATGAGAAATGCCATTATAGTCTCAGCTTGATTGAGGGAAACTCTGAATGGCATTTCCTGTTGTTAGAGGATGGGCAGTGCATACGAGTCTGGAAACAGTTTAGGTGACCGAGTATCCACTTTAAAAAGTGGTAAACTCTGTAGATGAGCAGAGCAGGGAAGCTAGGAATGAAAATAGAGTTGATAAAAGATAAAAAAAGAAACAAGTTAAATATTTTGATTACATTTACATATCTCTAAGTCATAGTTGGTTCACCTGATGGCAAGGGACACTGGTAATAGGGATAAATCAGTCAAGTGCACTAGTTGTAGTAGCACTTTTATGGACTATAGGTGGTATGAGTTACAGGCAGAGAAGCAAGTTGTAGACAGCAATACAGGTTGAAAGATAACATCAAGAGATGGGTGTACAGCAGTCTGTCAGAGTTTACAACAAGGGCAAGAGACAGGGAGTGTAGCAGATCCTTTGCAGCCAACTTTCATCATGGAGATGGCACCTGATTAATAGGTTGATTGAAATCAGGCACTTGTCCTAACAGGTGGAAAGTGTCAGAGTTTGAAATCACAAACCTTTTCTGTGGATATGGAAGTCGAGGGAAAACCGCCATATTATTTTCCCATAAATAAGCTATGTCACAAATCTTAAATGGAAGAGTGAAATGTTCAAAAACTTGTTACCAGTTTATAGACTGAATAACCTAACACGACATGAAATTATAGTTAATGTGTCTTTTACTTGTAGGAAGTTGAGCAATGTTTGATAATCATCAGATGAATAGATGTCGTTTTAGGGAATGCACAAAACAGCAGGCAAGATTGAATAGAAAATTAGGTCATTTGTTGTCATATTTGGTTCATTTGTTATCATATTTGGTTCGTTCATTTATCATATTTGGTTCACTTGTTACCATATTTGGTTCAGTTGCCATTTTTGCTGCTTCCAGGTGGAACCAAAGACTGCCATCATTCTTACGTTGCTACACAGCCCCGTCAGTTATTCACCGCCTGCTGTGTTCTAGCGTTGAAATACTCCAGCGTCGCAAGGACTTCACCGCTGCAGTAGAACTACTGCGTACACTTCTGTCAGAATCATTGTACAACTGCAGCCACCGCGGCTACCTGTGGGAGCGCCTGGCTTTGAATTTAGATGCACACATCAAACAGCCTTTAGAGGTAACCTTTCATATATGTATGTGCATGAATATGTGTATATTTGTACATGTCTTTGTATAGTCTGTTTCTCTCTCTCTTCATGTTTAGTGTGAGTAAACAAGTAAAAGCTATTAAGTTCATGCATTATAGATCTTACCCTTTCTGACTTCCTCATTCTTGTCTCATCCCATGTCTCTTTCTTTGTCTCTGTCAAGATGATGTGTGAGTGAGAGAGTCAGCAAATGAAAGCTAGGAAGTTCATGGATTATAGGCCTATTCCTTTGTTATTCCAGTTCTCTCTCCCCTCCCTCCCTCCCTCCCTCCCTCTCTCTCTCTCTCTCTCTCTCTCTCTCTCTCTCTCTCTCTCTCTCTCTCTCTCTCTCTCTCTCTCTCTCTCTCTCTCTCTCTCTCTATTTCTTTCCTGCCCTCTCTATGTCTCTATCAATATGATACATGCTGGCATCTTTCCGTTTTGACAGACGATAGTTTGTTACATTGTGCTTCAAACAGGCATAACAACTAAAACCCATGGCGGTAGCGAATATAACTTATCAGACCAATTCATGCTGTAAATGTTCGTCCACAATGGTTGTATGTGAAATCATGGTCATTTCCACCATCACGCACCATCTTACGTCTCACAAGCTCAGTGTGTTACTGCCATGTAGCAATGAGCGGGCATACAGTACCATTGCTATAGACTAATAAAACGTATACGGTACAGCTAACGATCAACAAGAGTAAAGTTAACAACGGTATATCGACAGTCACCCCAAAAACGTGTTGAGTGAAGTGATAGTGATGGATCACGAGAAAAAGGGAGATCACTCAAGACGCCACAAATTTGGAGAAGACGGAACTGATGTCACAGGCACGAAGCTTGAAAGTCGGTCAAGCTGGAGTTGTGCTGTGGGCTGGTTGTGAAAACGCATCCAGGCGTTCGGAGACATCACGCAGATTATTATAAGGCATGTTGTAACTATCAACATGCCTACTGACAGAATAGAACCTCCATTCAACATGCTATGTCGAGTCAACGGAGAATAAGCAATGTTGTCAGTGTTAAGGGTGATGGCTTTTGTAGTCAACATGGCCAGTAACCAAAATTGTGAGTTGGTTTGACATTTAAATATCAACATGTTAGTACAGCAGTGAAGTAGGGCTTCGAGACGATAGCTATTGGCACATCTGTTTCGCTAGTTGTCATGTATGTCAGTATATGATACACCCACCCTCTAAATGATTGTGAGCACAGTGTTACACGATGTACAACTGGAGAGAACAATGTCAAGAATAAAGACTGTGTTCAGCTCTAGGACGCTGAGTTCGGGCTTCCTGCCGTTGATCCGTGTCTGTATGTTGTGTGAAAATTGTCAGAACATCTGCTCAAACGAGCCACAGATGTAAAGCAGGTGTATGGCGGTGACCTATCTGCAATCTTCTCCTTTGTCTTTATTTCATTTCTCATCTTTGCCCTCCATGCAACGTGATCAGTGGCAACCTGCTTCCAAGGTGCAATACGCATCTTTGTATCGTAGTAGAGGCCGGCCCTGACATCTTTTACCCATCAGTAATTTACCAAAACAGATGTGTTTTGGTATTCTACCATAATTCATCCTACTAGTGTGTCCTATCCATCTAAGTCTGTGGAGACTGAGCATGGAACACACCGTCACACAACCTGATCTTTCCAATACTTCAGTATTTGTGATTTTGTCTTGGCACTTAATACCAAGTATTCTTTACGTACACCACCTATGAAAGCTGTTTAAACATTTCTCTTGGTGTGAGTAAGTTGACCAGGCTTCACTGCCATAAAAAAGAGTACTAAGGACACAGGCTTGATAGACCAGGATTTTTGTTTTGGCAGTAAGCTTCTTGTTCTCCCCGACTCTTTTTATTAACCTGTTCATTGTTATTGCTGCCTTACCAATCCTGATGTTGATTTCCTGATCTAGGGATAATTTACTATTTACCTCTGATCCTAGATATGTAAAATGGTCTACTATCTTCAATTTGTCATTGTCAATAAAGATTGATGTTACGCCATGTGCACCTTGTGGCATCATGGATCTGCCCTTTGTATGCTTTAAGGCTGTCTAAGTCAGTAAACAGCCATTTTACACACCTTGGGCATATAAATCTAAACCCATAATTTGTATAAACCATTTGGCACTAGGTGGATGATGATGTCAGTATCACGCCAGCTGCCTTTATTTCCCAAGTCATTTCCTGGTAACTTGGAGCCCAGGTTAGTTTTACAAACTGGAATCTTCTCCCAATGGGTATTGAACCCATGACCACTGGGCCAGCAGGCAAGCATCTAGCCACTAAGTGCGGCTTCTGAAAGGTGTGTAACTGAGATTAATTTACCTTGCTTATGAATGTATGTGTGCATTCTGTGAAGATATTGAGAATAATGTACATAGGTGCAATATATTTTCAGTCCTTGGAAGCCGTAAAGAATGGCCTTGCTGACAAGCATGTACGTGTGGGTCACAGATATGCTTTGTACTTGAGAGCAGAAAGTATTTGTCAACGTGCGAAACTGAAACTTCAACATCGACTGGAAGAGTTTCATCATGATGTTGTGCAGAAAACGCCACAAGTATGTCAACAGATTTAATCTTAATTTATTATAAATATAATATCATTTCAGGTATAGTCTGAAAACTGGTGTGTAGTGTTTGAAATATATCCTTCACTATAAATCTAACTTTGTGACTGCCAAGGGAATTTAATGTGGGAGTTTTTCTCTTGTCTTTCAATTTATATCAGCTGATATACAGTTTAACTCAATAAGTTCAGAAAACTGATCACATCATTAAGTCATTTCAGAGAAGTGCTGGAGCTGATTACATCGTGTAATTATACAACTGATTGTTTTTTCCGGATCAACAGCATCCAATTTGACAGTGTTTGACACATTTTAGGTGCTTAAAAATTGTCTTTAGTTATTAGTTAGTCGCTAACTAACTAAAGCAAATTGGCTTTAAAATAGGTGTGATGAAAATCAGTTTACCAGGAAGCTGTGATACCTCAATAAAAGGTGTCTTTTGAAATATTTAGCTTGTCGGTAACAGCTTCATTGAGATAGACAATCTATTATTGATGGAATTGTGAATTCTAGGCATGATTTGAGTAAAGATGATGTTAACGTGGAAGGCACCTAATCTGAAGACACTTAATGGAGTAGGTCTCGTTTGTGATAATGATAATAATAATATAGATTGTTAAAATATAAGTCACAACCATGGCTAGACTTGCGACCAATCTAACATAGAGACAGAAACATCCATTCTAAAGTGTGAACCTAGCATAGGCAGAAAAGCAAGCAGGTCAGATACTCTGTGTGAAGTATTTGTTACTTTATTTTGCCAGGTTAACATCGAGGGTCGGGTCCTACATCAGGGTGTCAGCACAAATGGAACCAGGTTCCTGACAGAAGAGTCCTATGTTGATGGAAATTCACAAGATATGACAGTGGTTGGGGTGGAGGAGTTCGTGCTAGCTTACTACAAGAAAAATGGCTTTCCATCAGGTATACAGATTGACACATAAACAATTACTTTCTTTTGTTCTGATATAATAACTTACTTATACTATAGATAGTTTTCCCATATAAAACTATTTTACTATATTTAATATATATATATATATATATAGCCGGCTTCGTGGCTTAGAGGTTATGACTTTTCTCCGTAATCTCGTATACTCTCGTTGGTTAACTTGATGACGGTTCAAATCAGCAGTGGTTCAAATCGCATTGGTGACTTGCGGGGTATGTGAGCCGGCCGCTCAGAAAGCAATGGCAAAACTACTGAGCGTAATCTTGCCAAGAGATCAACATACAGCTGAAAGATGCTGGTGTTGACAGCTAAGTCCTGTAAAGGATATGCTAAAAAAAAATATATATATATATATATATATATATATATATATATATATATATATATATATATATATATATATAGAGAGAGAGAGAGAGAGAGAGACAGACAGACAGACAGACAGACAGACAGACAGAGTGACAGACAGAGAGAGTGACAGACAGACAGAGATTTATCAAGGATGTAATCCAGGGTTTAATCCCCGGTAGTAGCAGAATTATTCCAAACAGTACTACTCGGGTTGACCCACCTGCTTTAAATGGGCACATGACAATTTTCAGAATTGTCTGGGAAGGAAAAGTATTGAGAAAGGGAACTGGTCACCCCGACTCAGTATGCCATGGCCTAGCATAAGAGAAGCTCTAATATTTCACACCCCAGTGGCATTATCTGCCATGAGACTATCCTTACCTTTTCATGTGTCAGATAATCTGACAGACTTTTAATTTGTATAGTAAAGACAGTAGATAATGGTGTTATTCAAAGAAGAAAATAAAACCTGAAGTCAATTAAATGGGGTCACGAGGAGATTGTTTGTTTTCCCCAGGACTTTACAAATCCCTGTATCGGTGAAATAGGGGTATGTGACTGATGTTTACTTTCTCCAGGACTTTACAAAACCCAGTGTCAGTTCAGTTAAGAGTGAAAGATGTTTGTTTTCCCCAGGACTTTAAAAATCTCAGTATCAGTGAAATAGGGGTATGTGACTGATGTTTACGTTCTCCAGGACTTTACAATACCCAGTGTCAGTTCAGTTAAGAGTGAAAGATGTTTGTTTTCCCCAGAACTTTACAAAACCCAGTGTAGATCAATGAGGGTATGTGAAGGATGTTTGCTTTCTCCAGAACTTAGAGTCACCTAACTATGCATCTTACATTTCACCATCCATGTCTTTATTTCAGGAATTCATGCTGAAGGCTCAATTGTGTCCACATTGTTTGCTCTTTTTTTCTGGGACATTCTGTTTATGGACATGCCGGATGCCTTCCATAGCCCTTTCCAAGCTCTTCCACTGGACCTGCATAGTAATATGTTTTATGACCGGAGGAAAAGCCTTATAGAGGAGAGGCTGACTAAACTGAAAGAAAGCTCTGTGCAGGTAATCATGTCTTGTGTTTATAAATAATAGTTAATAAAGAATGAAATAACCACACTATAGGCAACTCTGTAGATGTTCCGTCTTTTTCAGCAGATGTAAGGTGCAGATGCTGATCATTCCAGGAACACACTGGTTGCAAACATATTGGATTATCCCCTCACACGTACATCCTTCCTGGAACCACACTTAAATATAAACTCAACACATGTTGTTTCATCTGTTATTTTGTCTTCAACTAGCTTTGTCCATTGTTAGTCTTCAAAATATCTCCTTTGTCCATCATAAGTTTTTCAATTACTGGTGCTCTTGAAACCAACAAATCTGCTAGCTCATCACCTTGCAATTCAGAATGACCTGGACAGTATATTCATGAAAGCCTTTGCAAGAGAGAAACATCTGTACATAGTGCCCATTCTTGCCACATCCTCCCATTTTTAACTTTACATAGTTCAGTCTGAGAATTAACATGATTGCCATGGTCTTCTTCTCCTTTGCTTGCAGTCAGCCTGAATCGTCACTTTTGTTTCTTGCGTGAATCACACTGTCTGCTGTAATTTTCACAGGTTTCCCTGAGTTTGACATCAAGGGTTGTTTCATCTGACCATAGAATAGACCTTTCTGAGCTCTGTTTGATCCAGCTTCTTCATTGCCTAAGTACTTGTTGTCCAGCAGTAACTTCCATCAGGCCACACACAACCTATCAATAAGCAGGATTGTTGTGCTTGTGATGATCCTGTTTTTCGTCATGTTACTCATTCTAATAAATGAGACTTTGGATGTGATGATTCTGTTTCCATATTTTATGTTAAGTGTATTTTAGGGGTAATATAGGGGTAATTTTCCAACCATTGAAGACAGACTACAAATTTTCAGAGCACATGCCTACCTCAGAATTAACGCAAACACACAACATCCACTGCATAGTGAAATTAGGAAGGTGAAGGGCAGCAGGTTAAAAAGAGGAAAGTCATGGATGGGTCAAGCCGAAGACATTCTTCAACAGGTGTGTTCACTGGAGGACTTAGAACCTGGCGAGGAGTGAGTACAAGTGCCAACAGACTTCTGTATGTCCTTTTCAGTTTGCATCCAACTCAATTAGTCAGAAAATGCAGACAAGAAAATCCGGCTGCTGTGGAGGCGGTAGTACAAGCGTTGATTTTCGAGAATTCGTTAGACGGTGATGCTGTCATCTACACAGATGGTTCGGTCGTCCAACATGTGTGAAGCTCATGGGCTTTCACGCGCGGGCCAGAGAGAGAATTGTGAAGGAGGACTTTGGTGTTTTTGTTGAAACCACAAGTAGCCTGACTATGGACGCCATGGCAGTAAGTAAAGCAATAACATGGCTCGAAACACAGACATTCAATAGGGCATGTTTTCTTAGCGACTCAATGAGCATGCTCAAGAAGATAGAGGATGGGGTGGATCTGAAAAGAGTGGTTGCTGTCTCTGGAGTGGTCTCGGCTGACAAAGATCAGTTTCATCTTCATGCCAGGGCATGCGGGAGTACAAGGAAATGAGTGGGCTGACAAGCTCGCAGGTAACGCTAAGGTGGAGGGCGGATACGCCATGGACCAGGCTGACATTCTGATTGCTCAACGAGAAGTAAGACTTTTTCGAGAACCAAGTGATGACTGTGAATCTGCAACAATGGTCAGACTGCGAGAACAGCAAATTAAAAGAGGGGTGGCCAAACAAGAACACTACGCAGGAAGCCAAAGAAGACTGATAAACCAACACAGAACTGGTGTCATTAGCCTCTGCACGCTGCAGGATTTGCTGAGGAGGGGATCCGAGCACTTATGGACTGAATGGTTCGATGTGCAATGAGGATGATCTGTCAACTAACTAACTAACTAATATGTTAGAGTGCTTTTTTTTCCCTGATCAGTACTGCTCTAAGGTTGGTCCAATCTTATCAAATAAGGTCCAGTAATATTTGTGCAAGAAATGATGAGGAATAGAACTGATGTGCTCACTTCATCCTGCTGACGTTGTATCTATCTCTTCACACCAAATGTGGCCAGTTTGTTTGTGTTCTTTTGTTTCGTTTTCTTGCTTTGAACCTGAGCGTAGTCCACGCTAGACTGATTTTTTAGCATGTGGATTTGCTTTCCATATTACCAGTGTCCCTGGCCATCAAGTGAACCCACTCCAACTTCAGAGGTGCTTGTAATTTATGTCCCCAAGTCAAGGACGAGACGTCAACATTTTAGTCCAACTGACTGGTGTAAGGGTTAAACCCACTGCATTGCTATCAGCACACCAGAAGTTTAACAGCAAGCGTTCTTATCCATTCGGCCATGCTGACCTTGCTGTGTGACAGTATCCACCATGAAATTACATTGTTATCCTCTGTGCTTCAGTATAGTAGAAGGCATGTTTTGTAGGCAGCTAATGATCATTTCCTTTGCTCCATCCTCTCTGTGACCAGGAACTTCAAGGTCTAGCAGAGGAAACATGGACCAGTCAAACTGGTGTTGTATGTGCCGGCATGAACTGGGATAGGATGTCTCTTGACTGTATCAAGGTATGATGTGTTCATTTCTTTTAAAGGAATTATTTAGTGCTTCTGATTTTAAAAAGAAAACATTTTATGAGAGTGGTCGGAGATCAGTATGGCCCAAATGGATAAGAGCGCCTGCTCTTAAACATCCGGTGTGCTGATGCCGAGGTAGTGGGTTCAGTCCCTACACTGGTCAGTTGGACTAAAATGTTGACTTCTCGTCCTTGACTTGGGGACATAAATTACAAGTACCCCTGAAGTTGGAGTGGGTTCGCCTGGTGGTGAGGGACACTGATAACAGGGAAAGCTAATCCACGCACAAAATGAGTCCAGTACAGCAGAAGTAGTAGCATGTGTGCTAGATTTCAAAGCGAGGGAGTGCAAAATAAAAAGCCAAAATAACACTTAGCCAGAAATGTGAAGTTTGCTTGTATCTGTGTCTGTTTTTCTGTTCATCAATCTTCCTAGTCATATTTTATGTTTATTCGGATCCCAATATTCAGGGTTGTCCATGGGACATAATTTACATTGCGTGGTAATTTATGCATGTCCCATCCCATCCCGTCCCATGGGACTTTCCCATGGGAATAACATTCCCATGGCCAAGCCTGGCAGGCTTGTCCATGGGACATGTTTTTCTGTCCCATCCAATGGTAATTTATGCCTGTCCCATCCCGTCCCATCCCAACGCTATTAAGAAAATCCCCCTTTTTTCCCATGGGATTCCTCCCATGGCCAAGCCTGCCAATATTAGCTCAGCAGCAGTCATGCACACCCCACTCCCCCTTCTTTGTCATACACACCCCACTCCCCCTTCTTTGTCATACACACCCCACTCCCCCTTCTTTGTCATACACACCCCACTCCCCCTTCTTTGTCATACACACCCCACTCCCCCTTCTTTGTCAATACCATTTTGTTACTGGTGAGTTTTACTTTCATTTATATATGCAAGGATTATTACAAATGTTATGCTTACATTTGTTAATACACCAGGATTTCCAGAATCATGGCATAGTGCTTAGTGCTCTGGCTTCCAGACACAACTGTTTGGGTCACAATCCTAACACTGGCTAGATTTTATTCCCAGCTTTGAGAGTTGACTCATAAATTTGCCAACTGATTATTTGTTTTTTCTCACTTGTTTTTGTTTTATTGTGTGTATCAAATAGACATAAATATAATAGCATTGTTTCATTGAATATATCTGTCAACATATTTTGGTTGTATTACAATTCATTTGTTGTATTCCCATTTTATTTTTTCTATCTGATCCAAACAAAAGGAACTGTTAAGCTGCATTGGTGGAAAAGTTCTTAGTGGGCTTATAGGGCGTTACGCTCGGTGTCCACGCCACACCAGGAGTGGCTTTCCTGATCTCACGTTGTGGAATGTTGACACAGGAGCTCTAAAGGTGACAGTTTTTTAAAAGTACTGTACTAGCATGAAATATCTGTTTATAATCTCAGTTTGCTGTATCTGTGTTTTGTTGGGCAAGAATCTGAATGTTCTGCACTGGTGTTTTCATTGGGCGATGAAAACAGAGTGGGTGGGGCTTCATTGTAAAGGTAATATGCGCTGTTTGAAAAAGGAGAGTTTGGCACATAATATCATGACTTCCAGCATGAGAATGGAGTGGAGACTGTAATGCTGGCATTCTGATGGCTAGAGAGTAGTACGGGACGACATGTGTTTGTAATGGACTTGCAAAGCAAGTTACATACAATAGAAACTGATATGTCAACGTGGAGTGACTTGCATTGCTGTAAATGATACAGGTCTGCCCAGGGCACATGGGTATGCAAGGAAATGAACAGACTGATAGACTGGCTGCTGTCGCTTCTTTGAGTGGTGAGGTAGATTATTAGATTATGACAGGGCTGGTGAAGGCTCTCTGAGACTGAGTGGAAAGTGCAGTAAAACAAGCAGGATCCACATCTGGAGAGGCTGATTCAGCAGAGGGTCTGGACGACACTCATCACTTAGGGGAAAACACAGGCAGATGATCACTCAGGCAGCCATTGGTCCCATCAGCATTAGCTGCTGAACAAGTTAACTGTTTCACTGCCAAACAAAAAAGTGTGTTTGGATCAAACAACAATTCATGGCAGAAAATGGAAAGTAGGGGTGTGTCACAATAATGATGTAAAAATTTTAGCAGATATATTGTATTATATATAAAACTAGCTGACCCTGCCCGGCTTCGCCCAGACCCTGGTGGGGAGCACCTCATTTAATTCATATAAGTGGTCATATAAGTTCCCGTTCCCGACTGTCTATCTGTCTGTCTATCTGTCTGTCTATCTGTCTGCCTGACCCTGCCCGGCTTCGCCCAGTCCCTGGTGGGGAGCATCTCATTTAATTCATATAAGTAGTCATATAAGTTCCCGTTCCCGTTACCGACTATCTGTCTGTCTGTCTGACCCGGCCCGGCATCGCCCAGCTCCTGGTGTGAAGCATCTCATTTAATTTATATAAGTAGTCATATAAGTTCCTGTTCCCGACTGTCTATCTGTCTGTCTATCTGTCTGCCTGACCCTGTCCGGCTTCGCCCAGTCCCTGGTGGGGAGCATCTCATTTAATTCATATAAGTAGTCATATAAGTTCCCGTTCCCGACTGTCTGTCTGTCTGTCTGTCTATCTGTCTGTCCCGGCCCAGCCCATGGTGGAGAGCATCTCATTTAAATCATATAAGTAGTCATATAAGATCCCGTTCCCGACTGTCTGTCTGTCTGTCTTGGGTACATGGAGGAGGGAGGTGGAGGAGGGAAGAGGAGGGAGGAGGAGGAATAGGAGGGAGGAGGAGGGATTAGGAAGAGGAGGGAGGAGTAGGGTGGAGGAGGGAGGGGGAGAGGGAGGAGGAGGAGAGAGTAGGAAGAGGGAGGAGGCGGAGGGAGCAGGAAGAGGGAGGAGGAGAACGGAGGAGGAGGAGGAGAGAGTGGGAGGAGGGAGGAGGCGGAAGGAGAAGGAAGAGGGAGGAGGAGGAGAAGGAGGGAAGAGGATGAGGGGGAGGAGGAGGAAGAGGGAGGAGGAGAATGGAGGAGGGAGGGGGGAAGGAGGAGGAGGGTGAAGGAGGAAGGAAGAGGAGGAGGAAGAGAGTGGAGGAGGGAGTAAGAGATAGGCGGAGAGAGGAGGAGGAGTAGGGAGGAATAGGAGGGAGGAGGAGGGATTAAGAGAAGGAGGGGGAAAGGGGAGGAAGAGGAGGGGGAGGGAGGAGGAGAACGCAGGTGGGGGAGGAGGAGGAGGGAGAGGGAGGAAGAGGTAGAAGGAGGAGGAAGGAAGAGGTAGAAGGAGGAGGAGGAATGATGAGGAGGGAGGAGGAGGAAGAGGGATGTGGAGGAAGGAGGAGGAGGTAGAGGGAGGAGAAGGGAGGAGGAGAGGGAGAAGGGAGGAAGAGGAGGATGGAGGAGGAGAGGAAGAGAGAGAAGGAGGAGGGGGAGGGAGGAGGAGAACGCAGGTGGGGGAGGAGGAGGAGGGAGAGGGTAGGAGGAGGAGAGAGGAAGAGGTAGAAGGAGGAGGGGGATGTGGGGGAAGGAGGAGGAGGGAGGAGAAGGGAGTAGGAGGGATGAGGAGAGGGAGGAGGCAGAGGGAGGAGGATGGAGGAGGAGGGAAGAGGGAGAAGGAGGAGGGAGGGGGAGGAGGATGAGGGGAGGAGGTAGAGGCAGGAGGAGGAGGGAGTTCGCCATTCCGAATTCATACTCGTCTAGGTTCTGTGATTTCGGTCCTTCCATTGATTGTTCTTCCCTTCTACACGACTGTAGATAACTTCCTTACACATAAAAAGATGAATTGTTATTGATATTGCCGTGGCATGGAGGCATATATATCAGCAGCAGAGTTGAACGCCTACGCCAGCCGGCACGGCACTTGATGATGATGATGATTGCTGTGTGACGATTCTGTGTAGTCACGTCATTTTCTTCCCTTTTCCTAGCGTTTTGGTTCGGGGATTCTTTCATCATCATCATCATATATTTACGTACGTACTTTGGGAATGGGAGGAGGGAGGAGGAGGAAGAAGAAACAAAAATACGACAGTTGGCAGCGCTGGAATGAAAGGAAGGCGTGTAGAAAATTTCATCTCAATCGGATGGGCCGTTCGCGAACAAATAAAGGACATACATACATACATACAGACAGACAGACGGAGATCCTAATTTATATATAAGATTAAAGGAGATTGCACAAGGAACATGAAAGTGTTAATAATTATGTGAGAGGTTAGAAATATAACAATAATGATAGGTTTTGTAACAACAATTTAGAGTAAAGACAATTATTTAAAATTTCCACTTACCAAGGTGTTATTTAATATCCTTTGAAGATAATCTTGTTAAATTACTGAATAATGATAAATACACCATTTTTCTTCACCAATATCTGCAAGATATCACCAAGAACTGCTCCACAGCACCAATAAAACACAATTAAAACATATATCGAAGCACATCATTTTTACACAAAATGAAAAATGTCAGGAACACACGAAGCATATTTGTACTGACAAACAATATATACGCTATTTTAAATTTAATTATTTAAATACTCCACAGCTTATTTGTGATAGGCAACGCAAACTTAGGGACACAAATGTGTACCATTAGAGCAAGCCTAATTCGACATGTGCCATCATATGATGACGAACTGTCACTGTTGGTTGTTTTCCTTATGACTGTCTGCTAAATAATTTATTTTAACGGAATAACACACTAACCAAGTGCTATCAGTTTAGAATCTTTCACAAAGTCCTTTAAATCAGAATAACTATAATCTAAATTCTTTAAAACTACAAACTAATGTAAATATGCAAGATCGAGAACCAGAAGGCGACGCCATTTAAAAAAAAAAACAAATGAAAATAAACTACTTAAAGACTCGTTTTGTCTTTAAAAATACAATTAATCTGCACTCGTCTGACACTGATCGAAGGGCAATCTTTTACGTGTGTAAACTTTCAATTACCGGGCACTAAAATTTGTGGAAAATAAGAGAAATAAAACAAATAACGCACTGTCTATACCAAGCTGATGTATCAGCTTCTGGCAGTCAATCAGTTAAATGCCATTGGGTGATTAATCATCTCAAGTGACTTCCTGTTTCTGCCACAGATTTATATGTTGCCGAAATGTTGTCATTCCATTTAATACATTGAGTGGTACCATATTAACAACTTTTAAGTCATAACTGTGACACACCCCTACTTCCCTTTGTCCATCACCTGTTTTTGTAGTTCAAATCTCCTTTTTGCTTGGCACTGAATCAGCCAAGCAAGTTTACAATATACATACTGATGATGTGTGAGAATGTCCCAAGGGGGGATATTGATTCTTCATTTCATATACATATGGAACTATAAGAGGAGCAAGTGGCTAGAATGCCGGATATCTCCTTCAGGAGACCTGGGTTCGAATCCTCGGTACAGTGCGGATTTTTTTCTGTCGGGGGCAAAAGGAACACCCTAACATGTACAGTCTGCGGCGACTTATTTGAGCTAAAAGTTAGTTATATATATTTTACAGGATGTTGCAGTAACCCCAGCATTATTTGGCTATTTGTGATATCTTGGCAAGTTTCATTCAGTAGTTTGCCACTGCTTTCTTATTGACCAGCACTCATACTATTGTATGAAAATTAATGCAAGGCGGTCTACTTCCAGATCGCCCGCAGCTGTGTTTCAAATGTGGTATGCAGGATTAGAAATTTTGTCCGTAACCCCTTTGCCACAGAGCCGGCTATTTAGCTAAAGGCAGAGCAGATTGAGATCCTTCAATGAAAAGAAGACTCAAGTCTATTAAAAAAACAAAACTAACAATGAGACAATTATAGCTACCCTGATAGCGCGAAGCAGGCGATCCAGTTCCATATCAGAACTGACTGAATACTGCACATGCACAGACTGCAGTTGGCCCCAGTAGGCCATCTTTCATCAAAGACAAACAAAACATCTAACCACTTTTGAAGATAAAAGGATAGAAAATATAAAAGCATTCAGACAAAAATAATCTTACAAAATTGTATGTATATATGTAAGGAAAAGGTAATTTATTAATGTTATATACATGCTGCATGGCATGGCACATAATAATGGTGATAGTATACATACTTAGTTTTTAGTTGTATTTATTATTTGAAAAATGATAAACCAATAGACTTAAAATGGCAATTTAAAAGTATACAAAATTTTATTTATAAAATCAGGAATAATTATTGCACAGATGCAACAGTTTGAGTAAACAGTAACAACTGAAAATATTTCAATTACATCAAAATAAAGTAATGTGAAGTCATTATTTTTAATTCACAAATCTGAAATACATTCAACTAAATATAAAAACATTTTTTCTGTTTAAATTTGTCACAGAATAATATTACTGTTTTCATAGTCTTCTTATTCATACTTGTCGTGCTGATGATCTGTGTCATGTTAAGAAAATAACTCTAGAGAAAGTTGTGTTGTGTGCTTTAATCATCACCTCAGAAATATGTGCTGGAGCTTTTGTGTGACCAAACATCCATCAGCAGGCCGGAGCAGTGCCCAGCCCTAGCCTCAAATGATCCCACAAAAACAATCATCTCTGATAGCGGCCCAGCCCTAGCCTCAAATGATCCCACAAAAACAATCATCTCTGATAGCGGCCCAGCCCTAGCATCAAATGATCCCACAAAAACAATCATCTCTGATAGCCTAAAGGTCAGGGACCTGTATTGTTAGATGAGACCACTGGGTGCACAGATGAGACATAAGCTATGAGGGTGCTGCAGTTCCTGGGAGCATAAAATAGGCAATTCTGGCAATAATTTGCAGGATTGGCATGAAAAGCTATGAGGTGTCCATGGTGGGATGGACAGTTAGCTTGATCCTGGAAAACACCCTGCAGCAGTAGGCACTAGTGAAAGAGTATTACTGCTGCCAGGAACACAGACATCTCTGGGAGATTTGCATAAAGGGAGTAATGGTAGCCTTATATCATGCATTTTACAGTTATGACTACAAACGACTGAAGTAACTTTCTCTTACTATACATTGCTTAAAGTTTGAATGGGAGTCCTAGTAATGGAGTGGCTAGCACTGCTTACTTGCAAGCAGTGGTCAAGGGTTTGAATTTACATCCAGGCATTGGAAAAAAATTGACCTTGGCTCCCAGGTTGATTCAACTTAAGATGGTCACCAGGAAATAGCTGGGGAGGTCAAGGCTTCATACTGACCACATCCCCCCTCGAGTGCCCACTGTGAGGTCAAGGCTTCATACTGTCCACATCACTCCTCAAGTGCCCACTGGTCTTGGGAGGTCAAGGCTTCATACTGTCCACATCACCCCTCGTGTGCCCACTGGTCTTCAGAGGTCAAGGTTTCATACTGTCCACATCACCCGTCGACTGCCCACTGGTCTACAAATATAGGGCTGGCATCATAGGCCCAATATCATTTAGTAGCTCCTTGGTAGAATGTGGCTGTTATGGTGAGTCAGAAAAATCTCTCGTTCTCTCCAGTTTTCTTCCATGTTCACATCTTGTAGAATGTTGGTGTTTTTCTTCTTCTTTGCCCGCGATACTCTAAGAATTTTTTTTAAGCTCCAAAGCCCCAGTTGTTTGAAAATATCAATACATCTCATGGTGTTTAAAAAGGCTCTCAGATTGTATTTTTAACAGTTTGTATATACACAGGATATGAATTCAAAACAACTCAAAGAAAATAGATTGCAGATTATGTTTTACATTACATTTGCTGATAATGCACATTATTTCATTAAGTTGATTTAGCCAATAGATTTGTGTTGTTCTGGTACTTGATTGCTGAATAATCATTGTGATGGTGTATGTGATGTGATCACTTAGATTTGTGAAGTAAAGGGACCTGGGGACAGACTGTCAAACAAACAGATCCTGTGGATAGATTATTTGCTGAGCCTGGGCGTTGATGCAGAAGTGTGCCATGTTAAAGGTCAGTTGGTCTTCTTTTTTCTTTATTTGTAATTCTGTCAGAATTATTTGCATTTATCATGTGAATGTCTTTTTGCCACAGAACTAATCCGTTTGAATCTTTTGGTTCACTTTTGCTGTTAGATTGAAGAGGAAGTTTAATCTGAAACTATGTCTATTATAAAGGATGGTCAGAAAGTTTTACCCTGTACTAAGAAATCAATGCAGGTGTCGAACGCTCATCGAACCACACACATGATCAGTATGGCTCCCTATCAATTTACAGATTATGCATCTGCCTTGACTCCATACGAAGAGTTGCAAAACCATTTTGACCGCCCCTCTTTTAATGGCTTTTCATACAGGTGTATATAAGTTTTTCTTTTCACGGATTGCCAAAATAAACTATAGTACACAACATGGTCACATGCCTTCACAAACTCTAGAACATTAGCTTCTCATATCTGACAGTTACGCTCTGCAAGAATACCATCATCATCTTGTGCACCGTCTAATGGCATTCATATACCTCCACATATCTCGGTCCTTGGTGTTCTGGAAGAATTCCACTGATGTAATCCTACATGCCATGATCTTAGGTGATCCAGCATCACTTCTCTGTCTGTCTTTTCTACCACTGATTCATCTAGTTATTATGGTAGTTCCACTGCTTATCTTCTCATTGCATGACCAAAGAATATTGTTTGTCTCTTTTCTGTATTTGCATATAAAGTTCCAGGCATTTGTTGTTATTTACTCTAGCGTCCAAGCCTTTAGCAAGATGAAAAACATTCTGACCAATAAAAAGATGTCAATTGAAACGAGAAAAAGAGTGTTGAGGGGATACATAGAGCCTGTTCGTTCTTTTGTATGGATGTGAAACTTGGACAATGAGCAGTCAAGCTGAAAAGCATCTGATAACTGTTTGAAAGAGGCTAAGATACAAAGAAACCTTGGCCTCATTGCGAGACGGGGGAAAAAAACTGCAACATGTCACAATAAGATTATAGGTAGCCTTTTGTCATGGCACACAAAGGTGTCGGCAGGCCAATTGATATGTTGAGAAACAAGATCGCCCACAACAGTCGGCAAGGTATATGATGATGAAGAAAACTGGTCACCCAACTTCACTTGACAATGCTGTGACCTACCTAATACAGTGCAGACCTGATAAGACGAACTCACCCGGGACCTAAGAAATAGTTCTCCCTATAAGAAATTCCTCTTATAAGAGACCAGAGACAAAGAAGAAAAATTGTGGTGGGATAGACAAATTGTTCTTCACAACAGAAATTTGCCACATCTGAGATCACCTTAAGCGGTTTGCACTGCATATAGGAAGGCCTAAAACAGTAGTGTGCAAGTAGTGTTTACCTACACATGTGTTTTGTTTGTAAATATACACTTTGTTTTTGTTCTTCTCTTCCTCCAGCTGTGGCTGCTAAGAAGCTAAAGCCATCCTAGCAGTAGTGTCACATGACAGGATGGCTTTCATTTGTTGATATGAACATGGCTGTGTTACTTTTTAGTTTGTTACAAGAATATTTGATACATAAGTTGATAAACAACAGAATTTTGTTGTAAAATCTCAACTCATACGTACTTATTGTACTAGAATGTTTTGGTTTTTTTCACTTTAAAAAAAAATAATCTCTTCCATTTTTGTATGTTTTAAAAGCATGTTGCTAATTTTATTTTATTGATAAAATGTGAATAAAACAATAGTGAGTAATCTTATTGTTAAGTTTTTCATATGTACTTTAACAGTTATGAAGTCAAATCATAACATGAACATTAGCCGGGCTAACCAGGTGATGTTAGGAACATTAGCCAGGCAGACAATGATAGCCTCAGTTTACCAAAGCAGCCCATTGCTCTCTCAAACAGGTATTTGATGGCTGATAAACTCATTTGCTCCAACTTGGGGAGAATGGAAATTACTGTTAAATGAAATGGTGCTGGTCACCTCACATCATTATGCCATGACCCTGCTGGTCACCTCACATCATTATGCCATGACCCTGCTGGTCACCTCACATCATTATGCCATGACCCTGCTGGTCACCTCACATCATTATGCCATGACCCTGCTGGTCACCTCACATCATTATGCCATGACCCTGCTGGTCACCTCACATCATTATGCCATGACCCTGCTGGTCACCTCACATCATTATGCCATGACCCTGCTGGTCACCTCACATCATTATGCCATGACCCATGTGCCCACATCAGGAGCATGACCCTCTAGGACCCCAATCATTACCCAAAAGAAACCTTTCATAACTTTCCCGACCCTGATGGGCACCTCAAATCATAAGAGCTTGGTCAAATCTCCTCAAGAGGACTTTCAACCAATCAATATACCCCTGGTACTAACTGCCAGACTGCTTCACCTTATCATTATTCATGCCTGCTGGTCCCTCACAGGATTTGCATGAAAACCCCGCTTTTTTCAGCTACTATTTGATGACCCCGGGAAGTTTCACGTTCACATATTTGCCATGACCTTCTGAACACCCCACACATACCCCCGTAGTTACTATTATGGCACGAACCACTGGGCACCTCATCTTACGCCCGCCCCGCTGGTTTCCCCACATTATATACCCGGGATTGTCAACAATGTCATGACCCTTGCCCGGTCACCCCCATTCATATGCCATGACCCGATTACCTCCTCAATCAACCCCAACTGGTAACCTACACATTTTGCTAGGGTTCAGAAATCTTTAGCATTGCATAGGCAAGTGCAGTATCTGCTTGGGTTAGCTATCAAGTAGTAGTAGTGACCTATTGACAAACAGTTGAATGATGAAGTATTTTACATGTCTAGCCAGCAGAGGTCACAGGTCCCACACTAGACAAGACATTGCAGAACCCCCACTTGGTGTAGCCTATGCACAGACTATCCCCCCAATATTCCAAGGATCAACATGCCTCTGCAGACGTGAAGTCCTGGCACCAATCATGCACATCCCACTGGTTTCTGTGCTTGGAGAGATCTGCAAACCCCCATGGAGATGATGCTTTGATACCAGATCAGGAGAAAAGTCTCTAGACTAACCTGAACCCAATAGAAATCCTTTCCATAACTCAGACAACCTGAATGTCAACGCTCAAAACATAAGAGTTAAAGGTCAAGTCTCCCAGAGGACTTTCAACCAATCAATATATCTTGGTAGTACTGCCAGTTTTTTTTGTTTTTTTTTAATGTTGCATATCCCTTACAGGATGTTGCATGAACACCAGCATTTTTCAGCTACTGTTGATGTACTAGGCAAGTTTTACGTTCAGTAGTTTGCCATTACTTTCTGAACGACTGGCTCACATACCCCCGTAAGTTACTAGCATGGCACGAACCACTGCCGAATCTCGCAGCTGCTGTTTTCCCCACGTGGATATACGGGATTGTGAACAATGTCGTTAACCTCTTGGCCAGGGTGACTGCCAGTTACATATGCTCAAAAACCATTAAACTCTCAATCAAACCTAAACTGAGAAAGCCTAGACATAACTAGGGTTCAGTATTTGAGGAAGATCCAGATTTTAAGCACTTCAAATGAGCACAAAATCATTGTCAAATAAACTCAGATACAATCAACTGGCATGATGAAATAACACACGCTTGTTAAATGCTGACCATTCACTCATGCTAAATTTTCATGCTGGGCATACATTACTTGGAGTTACTCACAGGTTTTCTAGATGGATCTCATCTGTCCTGCCTCAGACAATGTATGAGAGATGTTAAATGTATACACACAAGAGCCTTCAGACAATGTAAAAGAGACATGTTAAATGTATACACAACAGCAGCCTCAGACAATGTATAAAGCATGCTAAACGTATATACAAGTCCTCAGGCAATGTGTGAGAGATATGGTAAATATTAATATATATACAAAAACCCTCAGCCTGATTAATAATAAACATACAATATTACCTAAGACACTTGGGATATGCTATACATTACACACTGTGTGCCCTAGAAGGATATCACAGCATGCATAACTAACTCAATGTGATGAAATCATTTGAGTAAGAAAAAGGTGAATATCTTCAAACACATGGACAGGCACTATAATTAAGATAACAAATACATTAGTCATTTAGTTGTGGTTCCAACATCACAGCAAAGGGTCATCCCCATTATGCTCCGTTCCCGTCAATATCTCATAAAATGTTCCTCACTGCCCCATGTGAAAAGTGGAAAAGACAGGAGTCTCGACAAACAACGGCCCACTCAGGCACACTGTGCAAAATGCCACCGCCAGAATGTCACCACAAAAGTCCTCTACGAACAGTACAGTTCACCCCTGATGGAAATGGCAGTTACTTTCCCAACCAGATGTTCACCTACAAAGTCTCGATGTCTCTAGATATTGTTGTTCCGTTTCTAGATGTTTTCTAGCCACCACGCCATTCTTTCTTCGAAATGTAGATCACGTAAGAAAAGAACCTCTAACAGATGTAAAGAATCATTTCACTGTACATAAAGCCGTCACCAGAATTCCAATAACAAATATGATTCCCAGTGACAAATGAAAAATAAGACAGATGAAGTTAAGAGAAACCTGTCGCTAGTCTATTATACAAAGCAATCAAAAGTCACTCACTGGCCAGTCCGCTAAAATTACTCCACATTGCTGATTATGATATACTATTTAAGTCCGTCTGTGTAGCTGTTGGTAATGTCATCAGTATGGTCGGGTGTGGGTTCGCCACTTGGACTTGTCACCTGCCAAAGTCAGGGAAATATTGGCCACCCATTCCTCCATGCTCTCAGGCCTACCAAATGTGATGCCACTATTATATCACAGACCCATGGCAGGAAACTGCTTCAGGAATTTTAAAAAATGCAGAATAAGACTAACATGGTATGACAGAATCACCAATATGGTGCCCAAGGTGAGAATGAACTCAACAAATCCCAGTGAATCAAGAAGTTAGGACACATATTGAGAAAACCGGCTAATAGTATGACTAGAAAGTCTCTCCTCTGAAACCCACAGGGCACAGGAAATATAGGGAGATCCACAACACATGGACAAGAGAATTAGAGACAGAGATTAACATCTGGAAGGAGTTGCGGGAGAAGCAAAGGATAGGAGAGCTTGGCATGAGTTGGCTGAGAGTCTAAGATCTATTGGGGCATAAGAGGCAGAATAAGACTGCAATTAAGTAGAGAAAAACATACAGAATTATATTTACATTTAATTTGCCCAAATTTCTGGCAAATGCAGCAACTACTCGTAAATGTTTGTGATTCAAATTATCCTGCAGGATTTAGCCTATCACATTCTGATTTCTAAGTACTGTCAAAGTCTCCTGTGAATAGCCCAGCAATCCCTTTAAAACCTCTTCTGTGTGCTGGCCAAGAAGAGGTGGTGGTGTGGGGTCTACTGTTTTTGTTTCACTGTAACGCACAGCTGGTCCTGCAACACGAATTGTTCCTACTGTGGGGTGAAGCATCTCCTGAATCATACCATTATGCTGAACCTGAGAAAGTTACAGTTAGTCCATGAGTTTGTATTCTGAGGGATAAATGGAAGCACAGAGTCACTAACATATAAGTAAAGAACTAAAGGAACCTTGTACAAGCCTTCGAGGTGTATTGGGTATGGGGTGCTAGCCCCATATTTTTATAGGCCAATTAGAACTTGCTGAAGTGGTCAATATCACGCCGGCCACCTTTACTTCCCAGGAAATATCCTGTTACCCATTTTAGGCTGAGAGCCTAGGTCGAATTTAAATAATCTGCCTTGATGGACATTGAACACAAATCACCACTGGGCGGGCAGTCAAGTGTGCTAGCCAGCTGTACTACCGTGGTTCTCTCACTGAAAGTATAGTCGTCATACAATTTTATATTGAGCTGTGAGTCTATTACTGCTTCTGGTATTCAGGACAGTAACCGTGTCCTGATCTGTGCTCTCTGAGATGTGGAAGTACTGATATGCCAGCATTAAAATGTTTGCACATCATTTACAGGACGTAGCAGTCAACCCCAGCAATTTTGGGCTTCGTGTTGCCTGGGCAAGTTTACGTTCAGTAGTTTGCCATTGATTTCTGAATGACCGGCACCTCATACAATTCTATTTAAAAAAACCAACGTAAGGCGGTCTGTTGCCAAATCACCCACAGCTGTGTTTCGAATGCGGGCATGCAAGATTACGAACTGCGTCCGTAACTCCTTTGCCATGGAGCCGGCACACAGGGCACTCTGGACAGACACATGTCTGGCAAACAAAGGGAGGATCAACCATGGTCTCTGCAGTGTTGAAGCCTATTGAGGAATACAACTTTGCATGCTACAAGACTACAAAGAGTCACATATTTCCCCAAACTGATGGTAGACAATCAGTACCTAAATCGTGCACACACTGCTTGGAGGGCTCACATATTCAGAATGAGTTTGTTGCTTATCTACTGGGATAGAACCAGTTCCCAATTCATCAAGCCATACAAGAGTGGACAACTCTAATCAACAGGGTTCAACAACAAATAATACCATCTTTGCCAACAGTTATGCTGTCCCACTGTGTCTTGTCTGCATTCTCAGTTGTATTAGATTTCCTTCACACAATTTCTCATCTATATCCATCGACAGCCGGCTCCATGGCAAAGACGTTATGGGCTCAGTTCATAATCCTGCATACCGCGTTGGAAACCGCAGCTGCGGGCATTTTGAAGTTTTTATAAAATGGTATCGGTGCTGGTTGTTCAGAAAGCAATGGCAAACTACTGAATGTAAGCTTGCCAAGAGATCACAAACAGCATAAAAAATGCCGGGGTTGACTGCAACATCCTGTAAAGGATATGCAACATAACATTTTCATCAATCAATGTCTTGTCTTGTGCAGACTTTTCCCCCCATAACAGTCTTTTGAAATGTCTCTATCATAAGCCAAGCGTCCTGTTTCTGCTGCTGTCATATGTAAATTATCTATCACACCTTTAATCGATTTATGTGATAGTATTCCTCTTCTCTACCTCCCCAGTACACTTTCCTCCATAGTTATCATTTTCAGACATTCATGTCTTTTAATATGCCCAATATTCTTCAGTACTGAGCTCTTGTTGGATAGATCCCTCTTCCCTGTAGGGTTCCTTTCAAGTAAAGCCTAGTATGTGAGTTTCCTTCACATAATGATAGCACAAACATGCTGGCTGATCTGCCATATCAAAGCCAGTAGGAAATGCAATAAGAGGTATGGACTCAGCAGTATTAACAAATACAGTCTGAATAATATCAAAGCAGTGTTGTATATTACAGGCAGTGGGAGGAAGCTGGATAAGCGTGGTGCTGTAAGGAAATGGCAAAACACCAAGAACAGAGCTGGCCATCCTAGTCTTATTGTGCAATTGGAAAGAGAGATGGACACCAAAATTAGCTATTTAAAAAAGAACTGGTTAATAGTGAAAAATGGGCAGAGTTGTGTCAAAGAAAAGGCACAGACGAGTCACTGAAATTGTTCTGGCAACTACATAAAAGTATGAATAGGGTAGTCAAGAATAAGAATGTTCCTGACTTCCAAAGCACTGACCTTATCTGGAGCCACCAGGGCCAGATGGTATAAGGTATGACGACATCAGTATGTGTACTGACAACGAGCTAGAGGAACTAGCAGATATGTACAACAACAGCATAGCAAGTGCTAGCATCAAGGAGGAGTGGTTACACAGCTATCCCCTTGCCGAAGCTTGGCAAAGACCACGCAAAAGTTCAGGGATACCGGGTAATAACCATGTAAAATACAATAGGCAAACTGCTGGAGAAGTTAATCGCCAGGAAAGTATCAAGCCATCTAGAGAGGCAAGGTTGCTTCCCACCCTACCCTTGGAGGGTGCCGTCCAAATAGAGAAACCTGGACCAACCCAGCAGTTTTTGCCCATGATGTCTATGAAAGTTTCCACTCAGGCATTGAAACATGTGCTGCGGCGATTGATCTTGAAGATGCGGACAACAGAGTGCCATTGGATTTTTTAATGTTTCAGCTGCTTGAACTCAAGATAAGTCCATTCCTCCTTAGTTGTATCGCGGCAGCCCTCTTCCAATCGAAAGTAGTTTTTACATGTGGCAGTTGGACTTTGAACCAACAACAATATACCCGGACCTGCCACAGGGATCACCATTATCTCTGGTGCTTTTCAACGCCTACACTGTGAGAATTACCAGCGAGCAGATCACTGGACCGGGGAGGACATTATCATATGCTGACGATGTGTTAGTGTACTGTCAGGGTAAGGATAGAGATCGGGTTGCTGTGGAACTACAAACCAAACTAAATCGCATAAGCACTTGGTGTGTGAAATCTGGGGCAATGGTCAACCCAACAAAGGCAGTAGTGACATGGTTTTCTTTGAATAACCATATTGTCAACACTCCAACACCAACTGTAAATCTGTGTTCAGAGACTGGAAAGAATGCAGGCAATGAATTACCTGGGAATACGTTTTGATCGAAGCCTTGTTTATAATGAGCACATATACCAGGTGATAACAAATGCCAAGCGGGGTTTGGCTGCGATGCAGGTGATGGCGGCAGCAAACTGAGCAGCGTCATCTATGTCTTCTATACGAGGGGCTGGTCATGTCTGTTTTTGAGTATGCGATGGCGATTCTGACTCTCAGCCGTTAGCAGATGGAAAGGATACAGAACGAAGCTATGTGTATTATTCTTGGATGTACAAGAGATACAGCATGCAGGGCGATGAGCTATCTTCTTGATTTTCCAACCATTGAAGACAGAATAAAAATTTGCAGAGCACGTGCCTACCTCAGAATCAATGCAAACACATGGCAAGGAGTGGGTACAAGTGCCAACAGATTTCTGTATGTCTTTTTCAGTTTGCATCCAACTAGACTGAAAATGAAGACAAGAAAATCCGGCTGCTGTGGAGGCGGAAGTTCAAGCATTGATTTTCGAGAATTCGTTAGACGGTGAAGCTGTCATTTACACAGATGGGTCGGTCGTTCGATGTATTAGAAGTTCATGGGCCTTTATGACTCAGGCTGGATGGAGAATTGTGAAGGAGGATTCTGGTGCTTTTGTTGTGACCAAAAGTAGCCTGACTGTAGAAGTCACGGCAGTAAGTAAAGCAATAACATGGCTTGAAACACAGACATTCACTAGGGCATGTTTCCTTAGCGACTCAATGAGCATGCTCAAGAGGATAGAGAGAGAGTGGTTGCTGTCTCTGGAGCGGTCTCGGCTGGCAAAGATTAGTTTCATTTTCATGCCAGGGCATGCGGGAGTACAAGAAAATGAGCGGGCTTGACAAGCTTGCAGGTAAGGCTACTGGGGAGGGCAGACGCGCCATGGACCAGGCTGACATTCTGAATGCTTTATGTGAAGTAAATCGCTAGCAAGAACCAAATGATAACTATGAATCTACAACCATGGTCAGGATGCGAGAACAGCAAATTAAAAGAGGTGTGGCCAAACAAGAACACTACTCAGGAAGCCAAAGAAGACTGATAAACCAACACAGGACAGGTGTCGTAAGCCGCTACATGCTGCGGGATTTTCTGAGGAGGGGATCCGAGCACTTATGGACTGAATGGTTCGATGTGCAATGAGGATGATCTGTTGACTGACTGACTGACTAACTAACTTGAACATCCACGGGTGCAGCAATGCACTATCCTACTATAACAGGGGACCTGTGTCAGCACAGTAGTTAGCAGTTAGTCTGCAGGCCCAGTGGTCATATGTTCACATCCGCATCAAAGTAGATTTTAAATTGACTTGGGATTACAGGTTTCCCCAGCCTAGGATTGGTACTAAGACATGTGGGAAGTAGAGGCAGACATCTTAACATTTACAGCATCACCCAAAAGGGTTCTTTACTCTTACTTACCAGTAATATAGAAGCCTTAATTACTTTATTAATATCAATGTTGCTACTGTCACATCAGCTCCTATAATTAGATTTTCCCATATGCATTCTGATGCAAGTATACTTCTATTACAAGTATTGTTAATTTGAAGTTTTACCTGTGGATCAGAAAACACCTGACTTGTACTGTTTATTGGTCCATACGGAATGCCAGAGTCTTCAAACACATCCAGCCAGTGTGATACAGGTTTCTGCTTGAACCTGCAATATCAAACATGCAAGTGGAGATCAGCATGGCTGAATGGATAAGAACACTCATTCTTAAACATCTGGTTTGCTGATGTCGAAATAGCGGGTTCAACCCCGATACCTGTCAGCTGGACTAAATTATTGACTTCTCATCCTTGACTTGAGGACGTAAGTTACAAGTACCTCTGAAGTTGGAGTAGGTTCGCTTGATGGTGAGGAACACTAGCAAAAGGGAAAACTAATGCACACACAAAAATCAGCCCCATGCATTAGAAGTAGTAGCACATGTATGGACTACACTTGAGTTCAAAACGAGAGAGCAAAACAAAAAGACAAGCTAGTATGAAGTAAACATCCATCTATAAATGAATTAGATCTGTGAAGACAAAGAAACAATGCATCATATAATTTATCTTTTTTTTCAAAAACATTGTATGTTAAACAGATGTGTATCAGACTGATTTACCATTGTGCGAGGGATACATTTCAAATCAACTTCACAATTCTAAATTACATGGAAATATATAAACATGTGGATGGGAAATAATGATTAAACTGTACATGTAAATGTCAGGCCTGATACTGACCACATCATGAGTGTTGATTGGTTTATAAAATTATGGGCTAGCACTATTCACCCAGAGAGCCATGATGGCACAGCAGCTAGCATGATTTCCTGCTAGTCCAGTGGTCAAACATTGGAATCCCCTTGAAGGGAAAGATTTTTTTGTAGACCTGAGCTTCCCAGGTCGACCTAGCCTAAACTGGGTACCAGCAAATGTCTGGAAAGTGAAGGTGGCTGAAATTATATTGACCAATACATGTTGATTGGTCTATAAAAATTATGAGGCTAGCACTATATACCCAATATGCTATCTTATTCGGTGAATTTTGTAATCTCAGTTCTAATGAAAGGTTGTTTTCTATTTCCACATATTCTGTACAATTATCTGAGTTCTGTACAGCCCTACCTGAGTGGTTTCATATTTTTTTTAATCTCATTTCAACTAAAGAATACACTTCTCCATTTCACTCGATATCACCAAATTTCTTCTACTTAAGTTATTCTGGCTTAAAGAATATGACACTATAACTTAATTGCTATGACATCAATAAATGTACCATTCTGATTTCTGATTCTACTAGTGTTTGTTTTCAAGTTTTTTACACAGGCATATTCACAATCATTGCATAACAGAAATAACCAGCATTCTATTTGCGAGGAAGGCGGAGCTGGGTACATCCCACGTACTCATGATGTCAGTTAATCAAGCAATCTTTCAATTGAAAGTTTTAAAAATTACTTCTTCTTCTTCATTCCTCTTTAGAGAGATGTGCGTCACAACTAGTTAAGCACCTCAAATGTCAGTGTGTCCAACTTTGGCATGCATATGTGTAAGGTTTGCTTCCACTAGACAGATTCCATCCAAGGTAACTGGCTCTATCTACCTAAGGATAGGTTTTCTCACAATTTTGCCAAGGCAGTAGCCCAAAGGCCTGCTTATTGCAATTTCTAACTGCCATGGATTTTTAACACACCTCCTGATTTTACCTGAGAGAGCTAAGTGTATGATCTCTTTAGTGAAGAGATCAGGGGAACTTGTAGTATACATATATTTCTTGGATAGTTTTCTATACCAGTGATTGTATCACAAACCTGCCACTTACACATTCTTCAGCAAAGCCAGCAACTGAACTCTGTTTTTAACTCTTGCTTTGTTTGTCAGGTACAGTTCATTTGTTGCAAGCTCTGGGTGTCCTATTAGCTGAAGGAATGCAAAATGTAACAACTTCATTAAGCTACAATAAAACAAAATAATGTAATAAATAACTCGTTTATGAAAAAAAAAGTATAGCTACTGTTATTAACTTTGCATTTTGAAACTATTATAAACTCAACTTTTCTAATGTTTCTGACCAGAACTATATATATAATATATATATATATATATATATATTATATATATATATATATATATTATATATATATATGTGTGTGTTTTTGCATATCCTTTAAAGGGACATCGCTGTCAACATCAGCATCTTTCAGCTGATTGTTGATTTTCTTGGCAAGATTACGCTCAGTAGGTGCCATTGCTTTCTGAGCGGATCACATACCCCATAAGATACTGATGCGATTGGAACCACTGCTGATTCTCACCGTCGTCACGTTACTTACGAGAGTATACGAGATTACGGAGAAAAGTTGCTAACCTCTAGGCCAGGAAGCCGGCTTCTGCCAAACTAGTCCCTGTCAAAACAACATTAGATGAAGCTAAACACATACAAGATGAGATGCTTCAGGATAATGTACTAGAGACAAAACTGTCAGATGATGGGACCACAGAGACCTCACTTTACAAATAATTCACATCATCACAATCATCATGTAACAAGTTCTTTACACAACATTACTGTCATCTAATGCCTACAGTACCTTGACCCTGAGAAATTAAGGCCACCTGGCTAGTGCAGTCAGCACAAACTGTGCAGTGTTGGGTTTTCTTTTTGCCTCAACAGAAAAAAATCCACACATTGCATAGGATTCAAAACCAGGTCTCCCAAAAGAGAACCCAGCATACTAGCTACTTGGCCAGCTCCTCAATCTCCTCACAACCCATGGAAAAGACTTTCAATCCTTCGAACAGTTCTCTTGCCTCATGTATTTTCATGATCTGGGTGTCTTTAATGTACTGTATCCACTGCCATGTTGGTCAACCCCTGCTTGAAACTATACCAGTGGTTCTCAACCTTTTTTGGCCCGTACCCTCCTTTACCATATTTTTAGGACGTCATTCCCCCCTTCCCCCTCTCCATATTTTTAGAATGTCATCCCCCCCCCCCCCCCCCCTTTCGTATTTCCTCCCTAAAATTTCCCCTTGCCCCTACACAGTATACGTAATAATTGAAGCTAAATTTAATAGCACATACTAAAACAAGTCTAGACATCTACATAAAACGTGATTTGCGGATCTACTTATGTTATAAAATGAATTTCAGAAGGGTGATACGTACAGAACCATAAAGTATGAAGGGAAAAACAATATCAAGTAATCGGTTCTTGTATTAACGCGATCTTGAAATAATCTTCATTTCCCCCCTGGAAACCCCAAAATTCCCCCCTGGGGGGGAATTCCCCACCGGTTGAGAACCACTGAACTATACCACCCATGACTGTTCTTCCCAAACAACTGTGATGTTTTACATGGTCAAAGTGTTTCAGTTTCTGAGACATGATACTGTTCATGAGTCAGTTTTCTTGAATATTCAGATCCTGAAAAATATCAGTGTCTTTTTTCATTTTGGTCTAGGGTATTTTGAAGAATTTTCCTGTTAAAATTAAGTTCAAAAGTCCCGATTTTCAACTTTAATAACTGTTAAATGGGCCATTATTTACATCCAGAATTTGCCACAGGAAGGTTTCTCTGAAATGTTTACTTGTATTTGTTTACTTGTGTTGTGCCACTGGCTGTCAATGTGGTTCACCAACTGCACTGCTAAGACTTGTCTCCTCTTGAACTGTCCACGTTAATGTTAACTGTGCAGCCAAGGTGTTCATACTGAGACAGCAAATACATTGGTTCTAGCATTCTTGAGAAGAAAACCCACCCATTACTACTAAGCAATTAACTGATTAAGTGCCATGGAATGATTAATCGTCTTAAGCGACTTCCCATATCTGTCGTGGACTTACATACAGTAGCTGTTCCGATGCAACCCCCTTTAATTTGATATATAATACGTGTCTACTAACATATTAACTTTTCTGTCATAACCGTGACACTACTTCCCATTTTCCACCACCCATCTTTGTTTGGTCCAAACTTACTTTCTGTTTAGCACTGAAACTGTTAAAACATGCCAATCTGGTTGTGCATTAAGATAGAAACCAAGAATCAGATATGTAGATCCCATTAGAGTTTTACCCAGACAAACAACATATAGGGAGTGTGGCATATTGTGCTCAAGAATGACAATTTCAACTCAGTCTTTACAGTGAATGTTAACCAAAGTAATCAGAACATGGAATGCAATTTACCCACCTGAGGAAAAACAATAAAAACAACAAAAATAATTTAAGAGAAAACTTCCATTTCTTAACCAATTATAACTTTTCGCATATATAGCGTATAGAAATATGGTATCCAAAAGTAAAATCTAGACTATCACAAGAGTCAGTATATGGAATCCAGAAGCAATAGTCTAGACTATAATTTTAAAGACTATCCCATGAGTAAGTGAAGTATATGGAATCCAGAAGCAATGTCTAGGCTATACGTTCAGAGACAATCCCAAGAGTTACTAAAGTATATGGAATATATAATGTCCAGGCTGTACATTAAAAATAATCCCATGAGTCACTGAAGTATATGAAACCTAAAACTGTTCAAAGCTTTCAGCCTCAAACTGACAAGTCACAACCAGTCCAAACAGACAGTAAGTCATGTCAAGATGCTTGACACATCAAAGTTAGTCATTTCTGTCCTGAAGTGATTATTCGCAATCGAATTGCTGAAAAAATTATTCACAATTGTGACTGGTCACATAACGTACGTGACGTCATCTGGACATTTTTTAAACTATATTATTCATTTTTGTTAAGCTATTTTTGTGTCCTCTGTAGCATAGTGGTAAGTATCTCCATCTGTCACGCAGGAGACCAATGTTCGATTCCCGGCCAGGAACAATTTTTTGTTTTTTTTCATTTTTCAGAAATTAATTAGGTGATATAATAAAAATTATTAAACATTACGAACTAAAATACAGAACTGAGAAACTCGAAGCTTGTTAATAAAGTGTGCTCTATGGATCAGCTGAAGCTGCCGGGAGGCGCAGCCCCCAGGCAGCGATGGAGTGATCGAGTGTTGGAATCGATGGATCCAATAGATGTCTTTGTTTAATGTCAATTTTATTTGCCAAATAAAATATTGCCCTTGAATCAGCATATCGCAACTAGCATAATCACCTAATTAAAATTGACTGGTGAGCGGACGCTGTGACATGTTTGTTAATTTCCACAAGTCAATTGTGAATAAAACTCAGTATTATTTGCAATTCGATTGCGAATAAAGTCTCCCTTTCTGTCCACTTGCCTTTGTTATAACCTTAAACTGTGTGTCGTTTCCAGCACCAACTACAAAGTAGCCATCTGATGCTTCAAAAGCCTGGAATAAAATGAAAATTTAGATTTAACATTAAATGTCATAGATAATATTACATGAGAATCACAAAGCAAAGATAAAATACTAAAGCTTTAGTAAATGATAAATTTAAGTCTCTGTGAACACAAATAACGATATTGTGGGGAAAAAAACACTGAAAATGGTCAGCAAATTTGTTTGAATCACTTAAAACAATTTTTCAAATAGTAATGTTTGAATGCCTGGGTCAGCTGGTTTGTACATCCTTTGGAAGACTGAGTTTTAACTTTTAAGTTCCATGCATTGGCTTCCAGGTCATCTGAGCCCTGAAAAGGGCTTGCATCTATCACCGAGAGATGATGTAAAGACTTGCCTCTCAACTACCTCCTGAAGTACCTTCACCACAGGAAATGTGTTGGCGAGCTGTCCTGCACCTCTCCAAGCTCAAAAACTAGCAGAGTGTTCAAGACCAATACTGGAACTTCACATTATGTGAAGAGACATATTGGGATGTCACCAGATCATGATTCACTGCCCTGTTCTCGACCCGTACCAGAATAGACACATATCATATACACTGATCTCTGAAGAAGGTTATCTTCAACACAGCAAATACAGACTGGCTAGAATTTGGTTAATTACATGACAATATGTCATACTGAAACTGCAGAATGTAACATTTACTAGTAAATCACAAATAGCCCAAAAATGCTGTAAAGGACATGCAACTAATCTTTTTTTTCCTTAAAGGTATACTGAGGATATGGTGCTAGGTCCATATTTTTGCAAACTGACTGGCTTGTAACATATATGAGTAATCCAGGGCCACTGTGCCAGTAGGTGAATGCACAAACCACTACAACTACTACATTCACTACTACTGCATTGTATTACTTTATGAAATTCTATTTAAAAATACTTCACATTTTACATACCTGATAGGGTACAATGCTAGCATGAGCTGTTCCATATCTTTTCCCTTCCTGGCCAGCATTCAAATAATTTGAAGCCACATTCACCAATGAAGCCACCTTTCAAACATGACAGGCAAATTAACTATTATTTAATAGATGTACAAATAATGCACATGAGATTCACAAATGTGAAAATAATTATTTTGCTTTCATATCCTAGAAACTTGACTTTTACAATGAATTACGCAACAACTGCCAGAATAACTAACAACAATGGTATAGAAGAGGATAATGAAAGTATAATATTATATACAACTATAAAAAAGAGCCAAACAAATGTTTCTTAGTCAGGTAATGAGGAGGAAAACAATGGAAAATATACAACTGGAAAGATCAGGGGTAGAAGAGGTAGAGGCAGACAAAGATAAGTGATGCTGGATAGCTTCTGGTGGTGGCATGGAGGAATAACATGATCTGTAACAACAGGAACCAACATCTCTGGAGACACATGAACACCTACAGCCATTTGGCAGGGCACATGATGATGATGATGATGATGATGAGTGGGTGAGCCTGAAGATACAAAGAGAGACTCTGTAAACGAAGTAACATTAATTAATTTCACTGTAATTACCTAGGCCAGCAATGTACAGCAATTATATTAGTGAAATAGTCGCTGAGTTTTCATATTCAAAAACGGACAGTCAACATTAAGATGTCCTGAAACAAACCAAAGAAAATAGTCACCGAAAGAAAACAATAAATTGCCCTTGACCATACAATGACAATAATGAAAGATTGAATACACTTGAAAGCTACCAAGAAATGGGAACAGCAGAGAGAAAGAAGTGGTAGTATACAGCACAGTCGGTGCTGTCCCTCTAGTATTGAAGAATCATCGAATGTACAGCTCTTGCAGTAGCTTATTTAGTTAAAATATTATTTTTCTTTGGTATTATTTTTATTTACCTAGGCTGCAACACCTGATATTACAGGATGCAGTTAAAAGAAAATGGTAGAGAGCAGGTGTCAGCAACCTTTTTGCAGTGTTGTGCTGAAGATGAGTCATTCAGGGTGCCAACCTATGTCCATCGTAGTCTATTCCATGTTTTTTTGGCTGAACGTTTTAAAACAAGCATTTTTCACATTTCTTTTCCTTTTGTAAAGTTATTGTAATGGCATTGTATTGCATTACAACACCAACTTTCATGCTATGGTCAACAGATTGACCAGGAGCAGGTGTGCGACAGCCAAGAAAACTACATACAGAGTTGATGGTGGGATGGGTAGAGGAGAGAGGAGGGATAGGGCAGAAACTTTGTCATGGTCAGTAATTGTTTCTCCATACTCATTCAGTTAGCATCAAATCAGACATTCTTACCTCTAATGTCAAACTTTGCTCTGAAGAGATTTAAAAACAGGAATAGCTTGAATGGAATTAAATGTTTCTATCTAATTAATAATTCATTTTTTAAATGAGATCATGTACTGTACTTTAATTAGCTCAGCATGCCATTGAAAATAGCTTCACGTGCCACAATAGGCATGCATGCTATGGGTTGCCATTGCCTGGTATAGAGGAAACTACAGAGAAAAAAAGTGTTATTAGTCTGGGATCAGGACTGGAAAGTTATCAGTGCACAACTAAATGAACTGTACCAGAGAATAGAGTCGTGGAGAGACATTGTTACTCAGGATAATCAAAAAACTTGTAAAAGAAAAATGCAATATTTTAAAGTAGTTTGCATACACTCAGCTCTGTGGCGAAGTGTTACGGACGCAGTTTGTAAGCCTGCATACTGTGTTCGAAACACAGCTGCTGACGATTTGACAGCAGACCGCCTTGCGTTAGTTCTTTTACAAAATGGCACGTGTGTCAGTCGTTCAGAAAGCAATGGCAAACTACTGAACATAAACTTGCCAAGAGATCACAAGCAGCAAAATAATGCTAGGGTTAACTGCGACATCCTGTAAAGGATATGCAACTGACTTTAAACTTTTTTTATTGGTAAATACCAATATTACATATTTGACTAACTACATCTCCATGATTACTCACATTTGTTGACAGCAGATTGCAGTCTATGTGCTGACCCCTGCCTGATTTCTGCCTGGACAAAATAGATGCAAGAATGGAACCAACAGCATACAGTCCAGTGGAAAGGTCTGTTATAGCCACACCAACCTTGCAGGGTTCTCCATCCTTATTTGACACATCCCAAAGGTTCATCATTACAACACACCCAGTATTACACAAAGTTACATTGACATAGACACCTATGTGTTACAGAGGTCTAAAGGAGACGCAAATAATAGTAACAATATAAAATGAACCTGAACTTGGCATGTTTAAAAATAATAGAAATGGTAAAACATCTGATTTCCATATATTATGGCATATTTTTAGATATAGTGTTAGACCCATATTTGTATAAGCAAACACAACTCAATGGGTAATGTGGTCTGTATAATGCAAGCAAATATAACTTCCAGAATATTGCCTGCTGTCCATGTTATTGCCATCGGCCCACAATTTCATGAGGTGGATATCAACCACAAAGCCATATGATGCTTAAAATAAAGCTTCTGGAAAAGTATTTTTTTTTAAAGTATGAGAATTTGGACAACAAGCAGCCACACAGCCCTAAGAAGTCATCTATGCGCAGTTAAAAAGCATGTTTACTTTGACTTCATGCTTTAGAAACATCAAAATTAATGGCAAGAGTAGCTGAAATATAACAGATAGTGGTAACCACATGCCACTGTCACAAGCCTCTTACATTCACTAGGTTACAGCACTAAAAGGTGCAGTGAGTAATGTCCCTTCCTTGCCACTGTTCCTTCACAGAAATATATCTGGTATCCATTTATGGTAGCTAAGTGGCTGGCAATGTTTGCCTGCTGGACCAGTGGTCATGTGTTCAAACCTCCATTTAGGTAGGGATGTTTTAAACAATGACCTGGGCTTCTTGGTTTACGCAGCCTAAAATGGGTACCAGAAAATGTCTTGGGGCGTAAAGGTGAATTGAGTGATACTGACCACATCTCCTGTTAAATACTGATTGGTCTATACAAATATGTAACTAGCACCATATACTCAATGTGTCTGCAGGTGTGCATAAAGGGTCTTTTACTTCTGACTTTTTCCATAAGAGTATTCAAGAAACAGGCTTAGGATGAATCTGGCTGCAAGTAGGCAATTTCATACCATTTTAAAAAATAATGTTCCCATTTGTCATCTTTTAATAATTGTAACATCTACAAAACTATAAACATATCTCAATTTATTTAGCTATTTCAATGACACATTAATTTATCTTTAAGACGGTATATCATTCATAAAGCTATGCTTCAAATTAGCAAAGCCATAGCTGAAATTATACATATTAGAATTATTTGTGTGGAAAACGTGAAGATAAATTAATTCTGCTACAGGATGTTTTTAATCAGGGTAGATGAATATGAAGTGTCAACTTACAGCTGGTCCAGTAATATACATGAGGCCACCTAATCCTGATGCAATCACGTCATAACCAGCCCGAGTGGCGTACTTGCCAGTTTGACCATAACCTTCAAGAAATGTTGACACAGAGTTGGTTGCAGAAAATGCAAATTTGTTAACATTCCAGTATGTCATAATAAATAAGGGGGTGCAATGGCTTAGAGATTATGACACACACCTCTGGTGCATGCAGACCTACGTCGATTCATTGTGTGGACTGTTTGGATTTACAGCAAAATAAGAAAATGATGAGATGCTTCCCCCTGATCCTGGGGGTAGTTGATCAGATGTCAGACTTTCTCAGACAAGTGCAAAAAACCTCAAGAGGGCCTGTGAGTATTCTCATGTTTAAAAACATTTCAGCAGTTGGATGTTGAAAAGAGTCGGTCGAATAGGCCCCCCACCCAGAATAAATTTCAAAATTAGAAAACTACCCACAAATGAACATTTATAGCATGTGTCATGTTTTGTAAACAGATATTTGGATATTTGCTGGTGCTATGAAGTTTGTGCACTGTCCTAAGATTCTCCGAGAATGATTATGAGATAGCACTGGAAAACTTAGGATAAATCCGTTGCAATGAAAATCACCCTTTTTCAAAAAACCAGCCATAAAAATCAAATCAACCATGATGTTGTTTATAGTCAATTATAGTCATTGTTTATAGTCAATTATAGTCAATGTTTTAGAAAATTTCTTGGGATCCGGTTCTACTCAAGGGTCCTGTCACATCCCCCCCCCCCCCCCCCCTTGTTTGCTTGTTTTGAACTCAAGTGTAGTCTATATATGAGCTACTACTTCTAGTGCACTGGATTGATTTTTGCATGTGGATTAGCTCTCCCCATTACCATTCGCACTCACTCTGACTTCAGAGGTACTTGTAATTTACATGTCTAAGTCAAGGACTAGAAGTCAACATTTTAGTCCAAATGTCCAATTTAGGGGTTGAACCCGGATATTAAGAACATCACTCTTATCCATTCAGCCAAGCTGACCCCCAGGGGTCATATTACAATGAAACATAACTGAGGTTCCATTCCAAATTGTACCAGTTTAATGTGCCTAAGGTGAATGCTATTTAAACAAGACACCACAATATGCACTTGCTCAAACTAGCCGTACATATATTATCTAAAGACAACCAAATAACAGTGGCTCATTCCAAACATTACAAAGTGAGGTGAGGTTAATTTGGATTAAGCAGTGAACATTTTGTAAATAAAAGAAAAAAACAAAACATGGAGAGACCCATCTTCACAAGAACGCAATCTCAAGTAACTGAGAAAGTTGTGATAACAAGTCTTCATGAGTAAACTAAAACAATAACACACAAAGACAGAAGAACACTAAAATGACTACATTAAGGCATGATATGTAAAACATATACAATACAATAAATGGAATGAAATGAAATGTTAGGTACTTATCTGACCATCTGGTTTATTCAGAGAACTTTAATTTTAAGAAAAACTTCAGCAAAGTAAAGGTAGTTCCATAGTAGCTGCTGTGGTTTGAGTGTGAAGTGTTTGGTTTCACTTACTCTAAGCTATGACATATGAGATTGGGTGGCCAGTTCCTGTCCTCATCATCTTTCCTTCCCAAATAATTTTGAAAATTATCTGGTGCCCATGTTTAAGAGGTTGTGTCGACCCTAGAGCCATACTGGTGTCTGCTGGGAACTGAAACCAGATCACTGTCTTGACAGGCCAGTGCTCTAACCATTTGCCACCTTGGTTTTTTACAAAGTTGAATGAACATGTCAGGAACTATCCTTACCTAACAGGAACTATTTTAAAAGGCTCTACTACAATAATTACCTGCTTGAACTAGCTATACAAACATTATATATGTGTCCAAATACAGAAGAACTCATTTCCACATCTTGTGACACGTTCATCTTCCTTGAAGCAATATTTCCTAAAATGTCCATCTACCATTTATTCATGCAGCATGATGAAGACATATGGATGGTAGAAGTCTGTGTGAGGTTGTATAAAATCAGTAGGAATTTCTCTCTTTTCACCTTGTGGCTAGCATTTTCTTACAATATCATGAATATGGGAGTTTAGACCAACTCTCACATCCAACATAGTTCCTTTATCCTATCCTCATGTATGTGATAGGGAATATCGCGACACAAAACAATGAAAACTATTGTTTCATCATCAATGAAGCCTAAACAAGGCAAGGACATTGCTCATGCTGACTGAATATTAGTTCAATAGAAACAAAGCACATACACACAATTAACACAATGATTTCACCTGTTATAGAACAGTAGATTAGATGAGGAAACTCTGCATGCATATCTGGATACCCAAGACCCATTTTTGACAACACTCCTGGGATATAATTCTCTACTAAAACATCACTGACAGCAGCTAACTGGGGATAAATCACACCATGACACATTAATACTGCTATGCTATGTAGTCACAAATAAGGTAGTATCTAAATGTGTATGAACTTGCTTTTTGCATACATCAATTTTCACAAGATATATCATATATGCAATAACAGATGACAGCTGAAGTGAAAGAAATATTTAAAAAGGAAATAGGAAGGCCAATATGAATATGACATCAAGAATCAAGATTATTGCACCCAGGACATTCCCACACATGCTCCATTCCCTTCTTCAGCAGTCGATGAAGTTTCCACACCATAGTATCAGTAGCAGCCTGACTGAATGTCCACATGTATCTTCCCCTATGGACTGAATGTTATTGACCCACTGCTCATCCCTTGCTGAATATAGGAAGACCAAAAATACATTAAACAGCACCAACAAGATCTTAATATTTAGAGGGATAAACTTCTTTGTTTGTCCGCTTTAGGACAGCCTGCATCTGTTTACAGGCAAACAGTGATATCTGAGCCTCTAGGCTATCTTATCACATCATTTGCTGACTGCTTTGTCTTCCCAGGCAGGCAATAAGTAATTTAAGCATCAGAATAGTCAAGGATTATATATAATTACAACTACTGTATGGTTTGGAAGTACAGACAATGTATAAAGAAAATGAGAAATTGAAGGCACTAGAAATCTTCAGACACAAAAGAAACTAGTCACAATTCATGGAAACAAAACAAAACAACTGAAGATGTACTAAAGAAGCTCAGAATAAAAATTAAAATGCTGATTGATGAAATAGAACAGAGACAAATGAGCTATTTTAGCATCATTATTGGCTTGGTTAGCTGATTGTGGAATCCCCTGGGAAAATGAGTTGAAGACTGATGCACTGTCATTCACGTCATTTCAGCCTTGAGAAGAGATTGCATTTGTTGTAGTGTGGCTGGGAGAGAGACTTTCCTCTCGATGATAGCAATCTGCACAAGCACTATGTTGCAGAGCTCTCCTTCCCTTCTCCAAGCTCAGAAATCAGTTGGGTGTGTAATTCAAAGTTTTGTTTGATCAGATCTCAAAGCTGACACAATCTTCTGTTGATTCAGTCAGATGGCTAAAAGCCAAATTGATGGACACAGATCACTGATATCACATAACTCCATCCAAACAGAAATGCCTATTAATCAAAGAGCATGTCACCGCTCTGAAATCATAAGACAATGAACACCTGGTAATACTAAAACCAGACAAAGGGAGTGGTGCAGTGGTTATGGACAAGTCTGACTACGAAAGGAAAATGGAAGACATTTTTACGTAGCCATCTAAATTTACCCAAAAGCTAACAATCCAATGGACTTCGATACAAAAGAGAAGAATGACTGCACAATGATTCACCGTAGAGGGCTCCCAAACCCCTTAACTTTATGGAGTCCCTAATTGCACAATCCTGGAGTACCACTGAGACCTATTTTATCTGTGGTCAACTCTGTCCAACACAGGATGGCGAAATGGCTTGCCGAAATTCTTATACCAGAGAGACAATAATTTTATCCCTTAATACTAAAAGATTCATTTGAACTGGTTGAATCTATTGGACACCATCGATCTTAAAAGTACATGACGTCAGTAAACATTGCATCTCTTTTCACTAATAATCCCATGGAAAATTAACTATGATCACATAAAAGAGAAGTAACTTAAATTAGGCTTACCGACATCCAAACTCGAGAAACTACTACTGCAGTGCATATCTAATATTAAATTAAATTTCCTTAACAAATCATACAGCCAAATTGATGGAGTTGTCTAGGTCCCATTCGAGTGGGCATCTTTGTGCGCACTTAGAAGAACAAAGAGCTTAAAATATTAAGGACCTGGTTCTACATCACCGTAATGTTGATGATATATTATTCATCACAGAGACCAGACAACAAGCAGAATCGTTCTACTCCACAATGAACCAAGCCCACAAGAACATTTATTTATCTACTGACCATGAACACAATGGCACCTTATTATTATTAGACATCCTGGTCCGACATCAAGGAGACTGCACCATCTAAAGAGCAGTCTATCAAAACAAGAACATGAATGAGTCAATACCTGAATGTCAATAGCTTTGTATCTGTCCAATATAATCATAGCCTGGTAAAGATTCTGTTTAATCGACCTAGGAAGATTTGCTTCGATGACACACTAGAAGAACTGGACACTTTTAACCAGACTCAGCAGTCTGGTGGATATCCAGCTGACTTCATCAAGCATTGCTGCCAGCCACCCAAACCTACCCCTATAGTCCTTAAACTTCAAGTGTTTCTTCAGCTAACCTTTCGCGGAAACAACGTAATGAAACAAATATTCAATCGATTTAAAATGGCAGTAAACCAAACATCTGTTGCTGCTGACCCAATAATCGGATACAAAAAGCACCCCGATATCTACTCTATCTGTGAAAGAACCATTGTCTCCATAGATCAAATCAAACTGCATTTATCAATGGGAGTGCCCAGCAACCAGCTTAGATAGAACGAAAAGACAGTCAGCAAATTGAGTAACCGAACATATACCAGTGTGGGTGGAAAAGAGAGTGAATCAGTCTTCAGGAATTCCTGTGCAGTCGACAGGCTATAAAAAGCCTTCCTTGGCGATTTCTCAAAATCTCAAAGCTACAGTCATAAAATTAACAAAGGAAAAGCGTTACATATACTGTATTCAACGAAAAATAAACAATTGCTCAAATTTGATGAGGCCTTAGCAATTAGGCAGTTCCAGTCAGTTTTGTGCAAAAAGGGAGACTTCATTTTAAATTTGAAGTAACCATGGGCTAAACAAATATTACACAATCGAACAATACCTGTGACTATGTGTCTTAAATATGTTAGACACAGAATTATTCATTTATTCACATTATTTGATATATAACTGCAGTATGCACCCAACGAGGTACAACAAAATATGCCAGGCAATAAATTGTGCAACATATTGTTTGTGGCTTCTGTGTTTAAGTTCACCAAGGGAATACATTGTTTTCAATCTATGGATCTGCCTTAAGCTCAGTAAAGTGTGTCTAATAAAGAAACAGAAACACAAATAAACAAATATACCAGGTCACACACATTTAAAAATAGACATATCCATTTTAGGGATAAATGTTTAGAAACAAAATTGGCTCAAAATTACAAATGTAAGCAAACATAGTGTCAGCCATCTAATTCATACAATGATCTAACCTCCTTGATCAGCTTCACTCCTTCCGGTTTTTTCATATTAACTGTGATACTCTGAAAAGCCAGAAAGTAATACATGTCCTGTTAGTAAATCTCTTTCAGTGTATGTGTGTGTGTGTGAGAGAGAGAAAGAGAGAGAGAGTGAGAGAGAGGAGAAGAAGGTTGGGGGGGGGGGGGGGGAAGGAGAGAGAAAGACTGATGGTATAAGTGACAAAAGGTTGACAGAGGTAGAAAATGCTGGATGGTTGGAAGTCTGGCACACTAGTACAGAAGATGATAGCAGTCACATGATCAAGAACACAGAGGATAGATGTTTGTCGAGAAACATGATTACCAGTTCCACGGCACATTACATATAGATAGCCCCAATCATCACTTGATAGATGACGTGGTTAATATTACACAGGCTGCCTTTACTTCCCAGAATATATTCTGCTACACACTTTTGGCTGGTTACCATGAGAATGCAGATCAATAAAAACTATTCCCACCTAGAAGGCGATTAAAACACATGACCATGGGCCAGCAAGTATGCAAGTTAGTCACTGCACTCTCATAGCGATTTGCTATTTTTATGCACTGTATTTGAGTTGTAAATATAAACAACTAAAAACATACTTATTTATAGTTTTCCTAAATATTCCTTGTCAAATTATAGGTGTATCTAATATGCCAGTGCTTTTCAATTGGTGGAAAATATGGTGCAATATGTATAACTAACTTCACAAGTCATTCATGAACAGTTTACACACAGAATGTGTCAAGTGTCAAGACTCCAACAACAACAACAACAACAACAACAACAAACATTGAGTACTAAACAGTTAGACAATGTCTTAGAAACTGTGTGCCAGACACTTACTAAATGTAAAATTAACACAGGATTACCACTACATTCATAATTTACTATCTCTTTTAACTGTATTAATCTTATGCCTATTCTGTCACTAAAGTTATTATTAAAATGATTACTTGCTAAACATTTAAACCAAAGCAATGAATGCAAATCAACTGAGCAAGGTCTCTTATTATTGGTTTTGTTTTAAAATATATTTAGTTGCCATGGTAGCTAACATGCTAGATAGATGTTTTGGGTCCAGGATTCCATCCTAGTTGTGGATAGGTTTTCTGTTCGGCACGTTCTGGGCTGATCCAATCTCATAAAACTGGTACTTGAGATTTCTCTTGAAAAGTAAGGCAAATGGTATTAAACTGACCATATCACCTCACATGTGCTGTTTCAGTCATTGTCACCTCACATGTGCTGTTCAGTCATTGTCACCTCATATGTGTTGTTCAGTCATTCTGTCACTGTACATGTGGGCTAGCACCATAACTCATTCTTACTGCTTTCCTGGATGCCTTCAGATTAGACAAACTGCTTTAAACAAGGCCTTGCGTCAGCTGTGTGTTATAGAGACTCATAAGGGAAGCAAAATATAGTTAGTTAGTTAGTTAGTTAGAATTAAATTGTAAGAAGACACAGGTTATGGTCGTCACTAGGAAGAACGAAGTACCACAATGTAATATACAAGTAAATGGGAATATTCTTCAACAATTGAATCGATACAATTATCTTGGAAAAGTCATAACATCTGATGGGAGATGCCTTGAAGAGATTAGAACAAGAATCGCCATGGCGAAAGTAGCCTTTAGCAAGATGAAAAACATTCTGACCAATAAAAAGATTTCAATTGAAACGAGAAAAAGAGTGTTGAGGTGGTACATAGAACCTGTTCTTTTGTGTGGATGTGAAACTTGGACAATGAGCAGTCAGGCTGAAAAACATTTGATGGATACAGAAATGTAGTTTCTGAGGAAAATGCAAAGAATACCATGGACAGACAGAAAAACCAATGACCAAGTACTACAGGAGACAAATGAAAATCGTAAATTGATTAGAGAAATTAGACGAAGACAGTCAAAGTTTTTTGGACATGTTATGAGAAGAAATTGGAGAACTTAGTGACAACTGGCAAGATCGAGGGGAACAGACCAAGAGGAAGACCGAGAGGAAAATACCTGGATGGCTTGGCCACATGGCATGGACGAGACAGGAACACTGAGCTGATCCACGACTCTGGTGATCGAGTGAAATGGCGAGTCATGACCGCCCACACTTTCCGGCATGGCACATGATTGATTGAATTAGTTAGTTAGTTAGTTAGTTATTTAGTTAATTAGGTTGGTAGTTAGTTAGTTAGTTAGTTAGTTAGTAGTTAGTTAGTCAGGTAGGTAGGTAGGTAGTTAGTTAGTTAGTTAGTTAGTTAGTTAGGTGTCAGACTATCCTCACAGATAATCAAACCATTCAGTATGTAAGTGCTCAGATCCCTTCCTCAGTATCTCCCTCAGCTTGTAGCGGTCAATGGCACCAATTCTGTGTTGCTTGATTATTATTCTTTGGCCCGCTATATAGTGTTCTTGTCTGGCTTCACACTTTTGACTTATGTTCTTGTAATCTGGTCACGGTTGCAGATTCACAGTCATCTCTTGACTTGTTTAACCACCCTGCCTTTCTGACGGCATTCAAAATATCAACCCAGTTCACTGCTTGTCCACTTTCCACAACAGCCTTGCTGACAAACATACCAGCCTGTTAATTTCCTCTTACACTAGCATGCCGTGGCACAAAAATAAACCTGATTTTTTTGTCAGCCTCTTCTGAAACTTCACCAATTGCCTTCACGCCAAGGCCATCGAGATTTTACTTACCATACTCATTGAATCAGAAAGCAAAAAATAGTAATATCATAATCTACCATGCATTTCATTAGAGGCGACTAAGGAGAGATTTTATGACACTGATTACCACAGAACATGTTAGCTGCAAAATCCAACTGAACCAGTCATGAACAAATCTTCTAAGTGACTGGCATATGTTGGTTGAGGGTATATCCTCCACCGGGTGATGAAAGGCAACACAACCAGAAAGCCCTGGGGCAGGCTGCAAACGATGTGTTCTCTGGTGTGCATTTTTATGGGGTGTGACTTTTGTTCTGTTTACATCAGTGTTTCCCAACGTGGGGCCCACGGGGGGAAATTCGATTGTTAAGGGGAGCAATTCGAAAATGGAAGAAATCGGCTGGATACAACAAAACTGGGAGACTTGAGACTGAAGTTAACTAAATTGGAACCTGACATAAAATCTCTTTGCAGCAAGCATCAAGCGCAAGGATCTCACTAAATTTTAAATAATAAATAATACTAATAATTAAAATAATATAGAAAAATCTTTCATTAAAATTATTGTGTACTTGAATTGCAGTTCTCCATTATCTTCTTCTTCAGCATTCCGAGCCATTGAGGTTCTTTGCTGCAGATACAAGCCGTCTCCATTCGTCTTTCTGGTTGACCTTCTTTTGCCAGTCGTTGATTCCAAGTGCTTGTAGGTCTGTATGTATATTATCTCTCCACCGTCTTCTTGGTCTACGATCATTTATTTCTTGAGTGTAAGCGAGTTTTGTTTCCCTATTATCTTCCATTCTTTCTATATGCCCCAGCCATTGCAGTCTATTAGCCTTCATGATACCAGTGATTAGCGGGGACTTAAACAGATCATAAATGTCTTTGTTGCTTTTTCTTTTCCACTCTACATTTTGTGTATCCCTAATGGGCCCAAAGATGCGTCTTAAGACTTTGTTCTCAAAGGTTTTAACAAGGCTTTGTCTCCTTTAGTTGTACTCCAAGTTTCAGAGCCATACAGCACAACTGGTCTAATCACTGTTTTGTATATTGTAGTTCTCCATTATATGTTTTGAAAATTTGCTTACTGTGTTTGCTCAATCATTTCCTATTGATTTCTTCCTAAAACCGATCATTCAAGTTTCTTTAGTGAACATTTCGATTTTTGAATATTAAAAATAATGTATATGTTGGTTCATAAGAATTTTAGAAAGGCTTGGGTGGGGCATAGCACAAAAAAGATTGGGAGACACTGGTTTACATTGTATCTAAATGTAATTGCTGTTTGTGGCAAGCTGTTTGAGACTTTGTCTCAAAGTCTTGTTATATGTCCAAACCACCTGACTTCACTTTATGAATGAGGTTTAATAGCAAGTAAACTGGCATTTAAGTCTACAAATATTCTTATTTTGTTTACACATCTAATTATTCATTTCAGTCATTAGATTCCAACTGAATAATTTCTGTAAATACCTTTAACATCTATCCCATACAACAACATAGATGTACCTTCTTGTTTCGATTTACACACAAGTAATAGCAGCTTTCAGAGCCCATAAATGGTGGACCCCAAGTTCTAGTATCATCACCAGTACCTAAAAGGAACATGATTTAATGCCATCATATTAAATCTTTCAGCTCCTAGCTCCTAATACTTATGTAACAGAGGGCTGCTTAAAAGGAGTTAACACTTTCCATTCCATGATGTGTGACTGGCTGTTCCCTTTGAATCCCAACAATTGTGTAATGTGTTCACTTAAAATTTATATTTGATCAGTGAATCTAAAAGAATCCGGCTTTCTCAGTGGCCATTTCCACAGTCCATTTAACCTCTCTAATGGTCAGGGACTTTTTACAGTGGTTATTTCCCCCTTGGGTATCTAATATGATAACTTTAGGGACTAAGAGAGTTAAATGTGACAAATTATGTGATAGAAAGTTAATGACACAACTGGAATCATAATCACCATCATCAAGAATCTTGCTAACTAGAAGGATGAACATGCTTGTCCACATCTTACGATCAACAGCATGTATTAATTGTGATAGAAAGTTAATGACACAACTGGAATCATAATCATCATCATCATCAAGAATCTTCCTAACTGGATGGATGAACATGCTTGTCCACATCTTATGATCAACAGCATGTATTAATTCTTGTGCTGACACACTTCCGTGCCATGATACGTACAAGGCTATCAAGAATCTCTCCATCTTCCTCTATCTCTCCTTCCACAAATCTTTCTAGTTGTCACAATATGTTCTGTCTTCTCATAATGTGGTCAAAAAATGATACTTGCCTCTTTTTGATGTTTGTGATTTGTCTCACTGTCTCAGCCTCTTTGAAAATGTTTAGATTATTCGTGTTGGTTGTCCAAGGAAGTGTCAGCATTCTTCTATACAACATCTCTGAAATTTCTAGCGATTTCTTTGCTTGTTTATTAATTGTCCAGGATTCACAGATACATGTTAAAACTGGTTCTATGTAACATGCAAGAATTATTTTCTAACCTCAGTGACTAAGATTTATTGTATAGGGTGTAGTTTTAATGACTGTGCAGTGTTTAAAAATATTGCCTTTCCAAGTTTTGTATTTACCTACTGTGGAGTACATGAAACACAATGCAACATAATAGGTTAACACAAAACTTGGAACGGCAATATTTTAAAAAACTGCAGTCATTAAAAATACACCCTGTATAAAATGTTCCTTATTTTATAAAATGCAGTGTTATTTGCTTGTACTATCTTTTTTCTTTATCTCAGTTATACATCTTCCATGTGATGTTACCAATGTGCCCAGATATTTGTATTCACTTACTGCAAACTAACATTTACCATGTTTTGGGGCCCATAATAAGATTAAAGTTGTATAACGTGGCAACTTATGTGACAGAAGGAGTTAATGACACAACTGAGAAACAATAGTATAAAGTGACAACAGTACCCGATGTAGTTAACGAAACGATTGCATCTGGTGGTTGTATGGTGCTAGCCACATATTTTTGTAGAATAATCCGCATGAAATGGTTAGTGAAGTAAGTACAGTAAGGAGCATATTTACATGGCTTGAGGCTTAGTGGGCATATGATACCAGTCCCATATTTTTATAGACCAATTGGCAGTTGATTGTGATGTGATGTCAAAATTATGCTGGTGATTTATTTCCCACGACATTTCCAGGAAACCCATTTTAGACTGCTTCGATTTGAAAACCTAAGTTTTATAAATTTGCCTCTGCGGGATTTAAAACATTTGAACGCTGATCTGATAGGCAAGCGTGTTAGCCAATTTTTCTCTTTCATATGAAGATATATGCAGATACTAAGGGCATAATTTTGCTGCATATCATGTAATCTCTGTGTCTAGTGGAAGTATAATGGAGGACTAGTACGCATCTGTGATCCTGTTCATAACAATATACAAGCACATACCAGCATCTGTATATTGCATATATGTATGTGTGTGTAAGAGAGAGAGAAAGAGGAAGGGAGAGAGATGGAAGTAGTGAAAGTTATACAGAGCATGGCAGGATCTCTATGATGAAGTGTTCAAGCCATCTGCCTCGTGCTCAGAAAGCAGTAGGTTAATTTTTTGACTGCATCATTGAGACCACGAGTGAAATTGTTTAGACACCTTGGTGGTCAAGGCTGGAGCTTTAGAGTTTGTGCTTTCTGCAATGCTCTCAGCAGGCGACTTGTCATTCTGCAGAGAGACCAGACCAGATGGCACAAAACCCTGTACAATGAATTTTTTCACCTTCAACCTTTTAACTGATATACAATAACAGGTCAGGAATAATCACTAATGAGAAAAATCTTGGTCGCAGACTGTGGTAAATTAAGAAAAAGTAAACTTCAGAACCACAGATACGGAACTGGTACAATCAGTTAATATATGCTGGCAGAGATGGTAAAGAAGAGATTGGAGCAGCTGTGTCCGGAGTGAACTGATAATGATCTTCACTAATCACTAAACTTCAAAAAGTAGAGTTAATAACAATAAATGAACTTGCCAGGTTTTTCCACTTTGATGACTTCTGCTCCCATGTCTCCAAGAATCATTGTGCAATATGGACCTGCCAAAATTCTGTCACAGGAATGTTATGTTGAAATATACAGAGTTACACAGAGGATTGCAAATGACATAGTCAAAAAGAACCAAACAATATGAACCTAAAGTGTAATAATACTCTTCATATTGTGTTTGTAATATTAAGGAGTTCAATATTATTTCATAGTTTGATTCCTGCAAGGATTACTGGTAGTGGGCTTCATTTTTTACCAAATAATAATTCTGAATTAGAAACTTACCAAACATTAGCAGTGGTAACTAATGTTTACACTGCATGAAACATGTTGTACTCCATGATAAATCTGAGTGCATTCAATAATAGAATCAGGATACTAATAATGAGAGGGAAATGTGCTTTATATTTATAAACATGCATGTACTATGAACTGAAGACAAATATAAAGAGCATAAATAAGATTGTTTTACTACTACTCTGGAAAATGAAATTCATTATATGAAACATTAAAAGGAGGTCAGCATGACTGAATGGATAAGAGTGTGTTTTCTTAAACATCCAGTGTGCTGATGTTGAAGTAAGAAGTTCAACCCCTTCACAGGACAATTGGACCAAGATTTTGACTTCTCATCCTTGACTTGGGGATATAAATTTCAAGTACCTTTGAAGTCGGAGTGGGTTCGTCTAACTGCGAGGGACACTGGTAATAGGGAATGCTAATCAGCACGCAAAGTTCAGTCCAGTGCTACTAGAAGTAGTGTGCATGGACTACGCGAGTTCAAAGCAAGCGAGCGCAAAAAAAATATAAACACAAAACACTGAAACATAGCATGATGACTTCCAGAAGTGATTTCAAAGACAAAGGAAACTGTGCACACATTGTTCATAGCTGAACTAGATCTAGAATTAATGAAAGTCACTGACTGCAGAAATATCATCAAGCATAAAGAGAAGTGGAAACGCATTGTGTTTAGCCATGGTAGAATGAACAAAAACACCAGATGTGCCAGGATACCTGTATAAATTATATATAAATATACCTGGATAAATCCAGCACTCGAATCCCCTTCAATGGTGCTTCAGAAACTGCTACATCATGAAGCATCCTCACCTGTCACAGAAATATGAAGTATGTCAAATTAAAACACAATACAACAGGGATTTACCTTTTAATGCACATTCAAAAAACACCTTTACACAATTTCATCATCATGCAGCAGGTCCTTTTCAGAATGTCACTCTCATTATGCCATACTGAAAAGCCTCTTGATCTCTTGTCATTTCTCCCTTCTCATGTCCCTCATGCCTAATGTGTCTGCAATGTCCTGTGTTAATCTGTGTTGATCCCTGCCTATTCTTCCAGGAGTTATGCCTTCCATTGCTGTTCCCTCTATACCACTAACATAAAATCATTGGGAGATAAAATCAGGTTATGATTGGCAACAATAATTTGAAGTCCATTGCTTTAGATTGACTCATAACAGATGACCAGAAATGACTCGTGGATACACTGAGATGGAATACAGGCCATGAGGGCGCGTAGGGGGCTTTGCGGTGGTCTCCCAAGATTTTTTGGTTGTCCCGCTGGGTAAAATTTTTTCCTTTAGGTAAATTTTTTTTTTATTTTCATTTTTTGGATTTTCAGCTTCAAGTACTTAGGAAAGTTAATTATAAGCTTAATGCAAATCAGAAATGAGATCGAAAATAGGTGCAAAAAAATTTAAGGCAAACCACTCATTGGATAATTGGCACTAATGCTAAGAACAAATACGTATTAGTAGATACTTAAAAAAGCACGTATAACACAATCTTCCTACCAAGTCTATGCTATCAATGCCAAACCTACACAATGACAGAAAAAGAGAAAAGAAAAATTACAACAACGGAAATGATATTCCTGAGAAGAATTCTTATTATATCAAGAAGAGAGAAAATTAGGAATGAAGAAATCAGGACTAAAGTTGGGGTTATAGCAGCGCTAAATTTCATTAGAAAACAGCAAGTTAAATGGTTCGGCCATATAACTAGGCTACCATCTAACAGTACACCATATCAAGCCATGATATACAGACCAAATGGAAGCAAAAGAAGAGGCCGGAAATGTGGTTTCTGAGGAAAATATAAAGAATACAATGGATAGAAAAAACAAAACAATAAAACTAAAGACCAAGTCCTACAAGAAACAAATAAAAACTGTAAACTGATTAGAGAAATAAGACGCAGACAGTCACAATGTTTTAGACACGTTATAAGAAGAAATAAATGGAGAACTTGGTGACAACTCACAAGACTGAGGGGAAAAGAACAAGGGGAAGGTGGAGAAGTAAATACCTGGATGGCTTGGTCACCTGGCATGGTCGAGACAAGGACACATAGCTGTTTAACGATTCTGGTGATCGTGTGAGATGGCGAAACATGACCACCCACGTTAATCTATATGGCACATGATGATGATGTTATGCTGAGTCGACCTCGGAGCCCAGGACATTAAAAAAAAAAATATTCATATCTATTAGTTACGCTGGACCTCCTGGTAATTTTTTTTTTTTTTTTGGTTCGCATATCCTTTACAGGACATCGCTGTCAACATCAGCATCTTTCAGCTGATTGTTGATTTCTTGGCAAGATTACGCTCAGTAGTTTGCCATTGCTTTCTGAGCGACCGGCTCACCTACCCCGTAAGTTACCGACGCGGAGAGAATCGCTATCGATTCTTGCGCAACGTCACGTTACTTAACGAGTCCTGGTAATAGTCCATGTTAAATACATTTCAAGGGAAATTATCTGTGAAACGACTGTGAAGGCAATTTAGTCTTAAATGATATCCCCTATCTTTTACTTATCTGTGCCCACCGTATGTATAGTGAACGTACGCGTTCTCCTGTTCACTTGTCTTTGTATTGCGCTTTCGATTTCATTCTGCAAGATAACTACAGGGTTTTTGTAAAGTCTCACTACACTTTGTCTGTAGAACAAATTTGAAAACTGAAGTATATGACGTTATCAAAAAATTTGCTCCACAGTCCAACGTGAAGCAATATGCAGCGAATGGCTGTCACCTGCTGAAGTACTTCTTTGCACTCCAAATAGAATTTATTAACGGAAGTAAACATTTTTTTTTTTTAATTGGTTGAACAAGTGTTTTGAAATGTCAATCAATGCACATGGAAATAACAACAGAAACGTTGTAGAAGGTATTGCAGTTTTTCTGTGTACAGTCAAGCCTTCCATCCACGCTTAATGTGGCCAGAGTATTTCAGTTTCCGAGAGATGATCCTATTTAAGAGCCAGTTTTCTCTCAATGATCACACTTGTTCCTTCACGGAGAAGCTGTTTGGAAGCGGAAGGTTCGAATTCCGTAGATTTATTTGGTTACATTGTCTAGTGATTCTCTACTTCTTTCGTCTACTTCTATGAGTGCTAATTAATATCTGTTAATAAATATTTTCAATGATAATAGAAAACAAAAACAAAAACGGCACAACGATCAAGGCTAACTAGCTGGTTTGTTGATTGCAGGTGAATCCCACGAAAGACGTAGTTTTAACTCTTTATCGGCCTGGGTGAGATTTTTAACGTGTAATGTTTTTCTCTTCTACCTGCGGCGTGCGAGCTCGTTCTACGCACCAGTCATCTAAACTTAAACGTTAACTTCTCATCCTTGGCCTCATGACGTACATTTACAAGTATCTCAGAAGTCGGAGAGGGTTCGTCCGACGACAAGGGGCCCTGGTAATAGGGAAAGCTAACTCTCACGTACAATCAATACAGAGCACTCGCTAAGGCAGTAACTATTAACAGAATTAGCATGTGTGGGAATTACGCTCGTGTTCACAGCGAAAACAATGTCATCGGCGCTCAGGTAGTCTAAGTCTTGAAAAGGACCCACATCTATAGGAGTGCAGGATAGTTGGTGTAGAGACTTTCCTCTAGAACCGGTACCAAAGTTCCATCTCCTCGGGCAGTGTGTTTCAGCGTTCTGTCCCCTCTCAAATCTTAGAAGCAAATGGGGCCGTGCGTGACCGACAGCGGGACTTCGTTTCTGCTAGGGGGAATTTTAAGATGTGACCAGGCTGGGGTTGCTAGATGTCCCGGTCTTTGGAGACAATAGTTTTTTTTTTTTTTAAATGAAATAATTCACTGTCCCAGAAAATGCTTTCGGAACGCCCGTTTGTGTCACTTTTCTGTTTCTGTCACTTGAAAGATTTAATTCAAATCCACATTTTCTCGATTTTCATTTGGTATAACTATTTCATTTGGAACAATCATCTGTCCGCGCTGGCGCAAATGCAGTAGTTTCGGTTTCCTTAACGTGTGGTCAGTGCCGTTAGTCGGTTTCTCTCCGCTGTGACGTGTGCAGAATTACTCTGCAAACAGAGACCATATGGGATCAAACCTGATGCATTGAAGAAGATACTCTTGTCTTTACCCCCTCCTCCACCCTCATCCAATCTCTCTCTCTCTCTCTCCTCTCTCTCTCTCTCTCTCTCTCTCTCTCTCTCTCTCTCTCTCTCTCTCTCTCTCTCTCTCTCTCTCTCTCTCTCTCTCTCTCTTAAGTGATAGTATTAATTTTTGTAACATCTTTGTTCTTTTTATGCTTAAGAGAAATGCCCCAGTTCCCCAGCCGCACATTCTAGCAGCCCTAGACCAGACATTATTCAGCACAGCGCATGCAAGTTGGCTAGGATTAGGCCTGGAGTGGTAATATTTCATTGCCAACAAACGGCAACCCGATGCCAGAAGGAGGTAAGGCTATCAGGGTGCATCGATAGGGCTAGAAAAGCTAGTCCTCTCTGGTCCTCAATCAAGTGTACTTTAAAGGTCATTCGAGGCAAAATAGTCGCAAACGTACTTGCGAAACGAGAGAAGGAAATATACCCTGAGGATCGCCCTAGCTTTGAAGGGAATTGTAATTGTGCGATTACCATTAACTAGGGGCTACTTGGTAAGGGTATTTCATTAACTTATAATTACAAGAAAACATAGGTAAAAAAAAAATGGCTCTTTACTACGTATTTTGGGAGATATTGAGTATATAGCACTGGCCCCATATTTATATAGACAGATCACCACTCGATGGAGGATGTGGTTTCTATCCAGCCCGCAGACTTCACTTCCCAGAACATTTCTGGTACCCATTTTTGGCAGGGTCGACCCGGGAGCCCAAGCCAATTTTCCAGTAAAATTTGACAGAGGATAATTCCGCAGGCAAGAGTGAAACATCGCTTCTTGTGGTAGTGTTCCTGAGACAATATTCTGTTTACATGGACTAACGGCGTAGTCACGTAAGTACGTGTGTTTCTATTTGTTGTGTGTGCTCATAATGTAACCATACCCTTGTGTTTCATTGTATACTGAGACTAGCTGTGATGTCGGTTCCTAAATCAATCAATCAATCAATCAATCAATCAATCAATATACTGAAACTAGCGTGGAACGTAGTGTTAATCATTTCCCATAGTTTCTTTTCATAACACGTGATTATTGTATACATACATTTGGATTTTTCCGCAGTCCTAGGGTTCTGTGTGTGATCTACGGGAGTGAATCACCCAAAAAAAAAAAAAGAGAACTAGATGGTAAACCTTACTAGAACACGATCACAAATAACACATTGCGGCCAAAGTCATTACACAAACTATTAACACCCGCCGATACAACTACGTGGAAAACATTGATTCTGATGATCTATGTAAGAAAATTGGAGCACTTTCATGAGTACCCGTGCCCATTGACGGTGATCGTTTAATAACAAAATCTTGATTTCTTAGTATAAAAAAACATGCGACCTTTTCATGGAATTCATCATACGGCTGCATCTTGATTATTTCAAGCTATAAAGATGAAGATTGATGCTGAGGTTAAAAAAAAAAATGGAAACGAAAAGCTTGTCAGCAGTAGAAAACGTGTCGGTAGTTGAAAAGCCAGCCACGACAGTGCAGAATACAGATATGAAGCACGGGGATGGGGAAGTGGGTGGGGGGAGGGAAGAGAGAGATATAGGAGATAGATAACGAAGAGAGTGACAGAGATAGAGGTATGTGAGAGATTCGTTTATGTATGAGCTAAGAGAGAGAGAGAGAGAGAGAGAGAGAGAGAGAGAGAGAGAGAGAGAGAGAGAGAGAGAGAGAGAGACAAAGAAAGAGGGAGAGAGAGACAAGAAGAGAGAGAGAAAGAGAGAGAGAGAGAGAGAAAGAGGGAGAGAAAGAGAAAGACAGAGATGGAGAGAAAGAGGGAGAGAGCAAGAGAGAATGACAAAGAGGGAGAGAAATAGATAGAGATAGACAAAAAAAGGGGGGGGGGGGGGAGAGAGAGAGCGACAGAAAGACAAAGATGGAGAGACAAAAAGAAAGGTATTAAGAAGAAGAAAAATAAGTCGTGTTCGAGCGTCTAAGCGCTTTCTCCCTGACAACAAACTTAGAGGACAGGTGAGAAAAGTAAGAGAAGTGTGTAGATCCTGGTGCAGAGATACATGTCTCGTCGTGTTTGAGTGCCTTAAAGGTGTCATTTTGGACCCTTGTTCCACTCCTTCTTCGCCCCAGAGCTGCCCCATTAGGTCCCCAAGTCCCTGTGTGTCATGTGATCATCTTAGCCAAAAGATGAAAATTAGCAGATTCAGTACCAAACAAAAAGAAGGTTTGGACCAAACAAAAATGGATGGCAGAAAATGGAAAGTAGGGGTGTGTCACAGTTATCAAATCAAATCAAATCAAATCAACTTTATTAGGGTCACAAATTGGGCGCGCAGGCCCGTCTTACATTCGGCCCTTCCAATCACTCGTCTTTCGTTCATCAAGAGCATTATACATTTGCATAGGAAGAAAAATAAACATTGTGAAATGAATGTTGTAAACATAAACAAGGCTAATTACCATGGTATGAAGCCCATCTCCCACCTATCCATACATCACCCCACCCACACAACACCCCCACCTACCCACACACATGCGCACCAAGGGACACATACACACCCCCACCTACCGACACACACGCACACCAAGGGACACATACATACCCCACCAACCGACCCATCCCCCTCCCGCACATCCCCCACCCACACACACTGCCCTCACCTGATCCCCCAACCAAAACACACTCGCCACCCACAAACATTCCCCCACCAACCCACACCCATCCACATTCTACCCCACACATCCTCTCCCCACCCACACCTCAAACCACCCTTCCCCCAGCCACATCTCCATCGACAACATATTCCCCACCCACACACACAATCCCCCACCAACCCACACATCGCACATCCACTCACACATCCCCAAACCATACACACACATCCCCACCAACTGACATGTCCCTTACCCCCCCCCCCCCCCCCACACACACACACACACATCTCCCTAACCACCCATACATCCCCAATCCACTCACACACACACCACCACCCACACATACAACTTCCACCCACCCACACATGCCTTAACCTAATCCCCCACCACACAATCCCCCACCCGCACATCACATACACCTCCTACCACGCACTATTCCCAACCCACGCACCACACACACACATATCCCTCACCAACACATCCCCACTTACACACCACACACATATCCCCCACCCAGATACCACAAAACAATCCCACCCACACCCACACAGATACCCTTACCCATCCACCCCACATACCCCCACTCACACACCACAAAAATCCCCCACCCACACACATACCTCACCCACACAATATCACCAACCAACACACCACACACCTCTCCCCACCCACACACGTATTCCCTACCCGTCCACCAACACACACTCACTCACACATCCTCCACTACGCACCCACACACCCCCACCAACCCACTCCCAACCAAACATCTCTCGATCACAATACCCCTACCCCCACACACATCCTCCACCCACTCACACATCCCACCCCGACACATACAACTCCCTCACCCACCTACACATCCCTAAGCCACTCACACACCCCCACCCACACATTCCCCATCCACATACACACATCTCCACACACACACTCCCCCACATACTTCCCCCAACCACCACAATCCCTGCTCACCCACACATATACCCCACCCATACGCACATTCCCCACACCCATCACACACATCCCCTACACCACACACTATCCTCCACCCATACCACCACAAACATACCCTCCACCCACACATCATTCACACATCCCCCACCAACACACCGCACACATATCTCAAACCCACACACCATACACTTCTCCCCATCCGCCCTTTCTCCCCATCCGCCCTTAACAGTTATGGCTTACAAGTTGTCAATATGGTAGCAGACATGTTGTATTATATTTCAAATTAAAGGGGGTTGCATAGGAAAACTACTGGATATAAGCCCGTGGAAATTTCAGGAATTCGCTTAAGACGATTAATCAAGACATGGCAATTACTCAGTTAATGGGTTTCTATACATGTATTGAATATAATTTATACAATTGAATAAGCAATCAATAGCTTATTTGCCTTTCACCGACCTGTGCCCATAGTAGTGGGCATAGCTGCGGCAGGCAAAGCAAATTAGAAAACAACAAGCTTAGAAAACAATGTTGATAGAAATTGCAAAATGGAGTATTATTTTCAACAGAAACAAAGTAGACTTGTTGGCGGTATCAAGGAAAGTGTTCGCCGCATGCACGGTTAAAGTCAATGTGTGGAAAGTCAAGAAATCCATTTATATGGGCATCTGGAAAACATCAGGTGGTAGAAATTCGACATAGGTGTGGAACCGGATATGACAGATAACAACTGCATTTTATTAAATGATGAATGTCTATTATAAAATCAATCTGTGATATATGAGTTAGAAAGTATTAGTTTCGCGTTTTACATAAAACCAGTTTAAATATATGGTTGTACATCCTGAATAATTTGTAAAATCACGAACACAATGCAAATGAAGCCTCGGAAATACGGACTTATATAAGAATTGTATGAATACCACGGACAGCAAAAATGAGTTTAAAATGTTTGAATGATCAAGGCACACATGACACTTGTCACAGATATCAGAAAAGAGCAGCCGGTTTTCTTTGGCGACTTCCAGAAAAATATAAGACTTTAACACATTGTAACAACTTGTGCGATTAGTGGGACAAGAAGTGGGGGAAAAACAGAAGAAGATATTTGCAATCCCTCTAGCCTATCTAGCTACATATCAGCACACAAACGCATTGTACTAGAGAATGAAAGTTGGGAGGCACGGTCGTCCACGCCAAATGACCAAGCTCTTGATGATGGTGATTTATAATGGCGATGATGATTATAATAGTGGTGATGACAAACATTGTGGGGTTATTAGAATCTATTCCCTTAAGCCGGCACAATCGTCTGGCTAAGTGGAAGAAATATACTTTTAAGACACCCACAGAAATTGTCACTCCTTACTCTTTCCTGTAGTTGCTGGAAACTCATCTGGCCAAGTTGTTTTACGAACACAACCCAAGATTTGTACACTTCTCTTTGTCTTTATAATTTGAATATTATTGTGGTTAAATTACCCACCCCCATGACACATTCTCACATAATGAAGAAAATAACTGTCAAATGACGCAAACACATTAGCATCACAACACCGTTGATAAGATTCTCTATGTGTTAAATAGCGGGTTTGGCTTAATCCCTGGTCTGCTAGCGCCAATTTCCCCACGTCCGGCAATCTTTCTGGTTGGCAGCATCATTCAACACTAAAATTGATCTTCCACTTCCTAATCCCCACTGGGCGCTATAAATAACAATAAATATAGCCGCAGCTTGAAAACAATAACAATCGAAGTTGTCGGCGGGCGTGCTTCTCCTGTCCCCTCAAACATACAGGACAACGCTGCTGTAAATGCTAAGACAGTATTCCTGTTGAATAGATTATTTTCGACCTGGCTGTTAATATTTAGACTGGACAGTTTTAGCCGTTCGTGTCTGGGGATCAATACTGTATTGTATGAAGCGGGCGCCCTTGTCGTTGGATTGCCATAGAGAAGATCGGCTGGCCTACAGATTCAGGCGTTGTCACCTGAGGGTAGAACTTATACTGGTGCCGCCAAATTGCTATGGTTCTGAACCCTGTGGATTGCTGTAATGGGATAGTATTATCATATTGGGGTCGGGTTATTATACGGGGACCGGCTTGATATACTGGAACCGGATTATTATTTTGTAACCGGAGTGTGATACTGTGATACGTTATATTAGAAATAAGTTAGTTTGTAAGTCGGAGTTTGATACGGTTGACAAGTTATGTTAGAGATAAGTTATTTTATAACCGTGGTGTGCTAAAACATAATTTATTTTGTAAGCGGAGTGTAATACTGTTAATAAGTTGTTATGTTAGAGATAAGTTATTTTGTAACCGGAGTGTGATACAATAACAAGTATTACGATGTGTGATACGATTAACAAGTATATTATAGATAAGTTATTTTGTAAGCGGAGTTCGCTACAGTTGACAAGTTATAGTAGAAATAAGTTATTTTGTAAGCGGAGTGTGATACAGTTGACAAGTTCTGTTAGAGATAAGTTATTGTTTAAGCGGAGTTTTGTACTGTTGACAGGTTATGTTAAAGATAGGTTATTTTATAACCGGAGTGTGATATTGTTGATAAGTTCTGTTAGAGACAAGTTATTTTTTAAGCGGGATGTAGCACTGTTGACAAGTTCTGTTAGAGATAAGTTATTGTATAAGCGGAGTATGATACTTTTGACAAGTTATGTTAGAGATAAATTATTTTGTAAGCGGAGTGTGGTACTGTTGACAGGTTATGTTAAAGATGCGTTATTTTATAACCGGAGTGTGATATTGTTGATAAGTTATGTTAGAGACAAGATGTTTTTTATTTTTTAACCGGAGTGTAGCACTGTTGGCAAGTTATGTTAGAGATAAGTTATTTTGTAAACGGAGTGTAATACTGTTAATAAGTTGTGATGTTAGAGATAAGTTATTTTGTAACCGGAGTGTGATACAGTGGACAAGTAGTTATGCTAGAGATAAGTTGTTATTTTGGATCTGGAGTGTGGTACTGTAGACAACTTGTTATGTTAGAGATAAATTGTTATTTTGTAACCGGAGTGTGATACCGTAGACAACATGTTATGTTAGATATAAGTTATTATTTTGGAACTGGAGTAGAATACCGTATGCAAGTTGTTATGCTAGAGATACGTTGTTATTTTGGAACCGGAGTGTGAAACTGTATATGAGTTATGTTAGAGCTAAGTTGTTATTTTGGAACCAGAGTGTGATACTATAAACACAATGTTATGTTAGCAACGAGTTATTACTTTGGAACCAGGGTGGGACACTGTAGGCAGATGTTATTTTGGAACCAGGGCGTGATGCTGCAGACAACATGTTATACTAGAACTAAATTGTTATTTTGGTGTCGGAATGTGATATCTTATGGCTGTGGAAATGTTGTTTCTGAAGAGAATGCAAAGAATACCATGGACATACAGAAAAAAAAAAACAATGACCAAGTACTGCCAGAAGAAAATGAAAATTGTAAATTGATTAGAGAAATTAGATGTAGACAGTCACAATTTTTTGGATATGTTATGAGAAGAAATAAATTGGAGAATCTGGTGACAACTGACAAGATCGAGGGGAGGAGAACAAGGGGAAGACAGAGAAGTAAATAACTTGATGGTTTGACCACGTGGCATGGTCGAGACAGGAACACTGCGCTGATCCACGACTCTGGTGATCGAGTGAAATGGCGAGTCATGACCGCCCACGCTTACCGGCATGGCACATGATGGATGGAATGTAATGTTGTACACAAGTAGTTATTCTAGAGCAAATGTTGTCATTTTGGTACCGGAATATGATTGTGTAGACAAGTTATTACATTAGAGATGTTAATTTTCAGGCAGAATGTGATACTACAGAAAGATTGTTAAGTTAGAACTAAGCTGTTATTTTAAAACCAGGAGCGTGGTATTGTAGACAAGGTGTTATGTTAGAAGAGGTAAATAAGACTGTAGACTAACGTGTTATGCAAGAATAGGTAAGTATTACGGTAGACAAGGTGTTATGTTAGAAGAGGTAAGTAAGACTGTAGACAAGGTGTTTTGCTAGAAGAGGTAGTAAGACTGTAGACAGGGTGTTATGTTAGAAGAGGTAAGTAAGACTGTAGACAGGGTGTTATGCTAGAAGAGGTAAGTAAGACTGTAGACAAGGTGTTATGCTAGAAGAGGTAGTAAGACTGTAGACAAGGTGTTATGCTAGAAGAGGTAAGTAAGACTGTAGACAAGGTGTTATGCTAGAAGAGGTAAGTAAGACTATAGTGAAGGTGTTATGATATCTGAGGTAAGTAAGACTTAGACAAGGTGTTATGCTAGAAGAGGTAAGTAAGACTGTAGACAAGGTGTTATGCTAGAAGAGGTAAGTAAGACTATAGTGAAGGTGTTATGCTAGAAGAGGTAAGTAAGACTGTAGACAGGGTGTTATTCTAGAAGAGGTAAGTAAGACTGTAGACAGGGTGTTATGCTAGAAGATGTAAGTAAGACTGTAGACAAGGTGTTATGCTAGAAGAGGTAAGTAAGACTATAGTGAAGGTGTTATGCTAGAAGAGGTAAGTAAGACTGTAGACAGGATGTTATTCTAGAAGAGGTAAGTAAGACTGTAGACAGGGTGTTATGCTAGAAGAGGTAAGTAAGACTGTAGACAGGGTGTTATGTTAGAAGAGGTAAGTAAGACAAGGAGTTATGCTAGAAGAGGTCAGTAAGACTGTAGACAAGGTGTTATGCTAAAAGAGGTAAGTAAGACTGTAGACAAGGTGTTATGCTAGAAGAGACAAGTAAGACTATAGTGAAGGTGTTATGCTAGAAGAGGTAAGTAAGACTGTAGGCAAGGTGTTATGCTAGAAGAGGTAAGTAAGACTGTAGACAATGTGTTATGCTAGAAGAGGTAAGTAAGACTATATTGAAGGTGTTATGCTAGAAGAGGTAAGTAAGACTGTAGACAAGGTGTTATGTTAGAAGAGGTAAGTAAGATGGTAGACAGGGTGTTATGTTAGAAGAGTTAGTAAGACTGTAGACAGGGTGTTATGCTAGAAGAGGTAAGTAAGACTGTAGACAGAGTGTTATGTTAGAAGAGGTAAGTAAGACTGTAGACAGGGTGTTATGCTAGAAGAGGTAAGTAAGACTGTAGACAAGGTGTTAAGTTAGAAGAGGTAAGTAAGACTGTAGACAGGGTGTTATGCTAGAAGAGGTAAGTAAGACTGTAGACAGGGTGTTATGTTAGAAGAGGTAGTAAGACTGTAGACAAGGTGTTATGCTAGAAGAGGTAAGTAAGACTATAGTGAAGGTGTTATGCTAGAAGAGGTAATTAAGACTGTAGACAAGATGTTATGTTAGAAGAGGTAGTAAGACTGTAGACAAGATGTTATGTTAGAAGAGGTAAGTAAGACTGTAGACAGGGTGTTTTGCTAGAAGAGTTAAGTAAGACTGTAGACAGGGTGTTATGCTAGAAGAGATAAGTAAGACTGTAGACAAGGTGTTTTGTTAGAAGAGGTAAGTAAGACTGTAGACAGGGTGTTATGTTAGAAGAGGTAGTAAGACTGTAGACAGGGTGTTTTGCTAGAAGAGGTAAGTAAGATTGTAGTGAAGGTGTTATGCTAGAAGAGGTAAATAAGACTGTAGACAAGGTGTTATGATAGATGAGGTAGTAAGCCTGTAGTGAAGGTGTTATGCTATCTGAGGTAAGTAAGAATGTAGACAAAGTGTTTTGCTAGATGAGGTAAGTAAGACTTATTTTCGGGCTATGAGGCATATTGCATATAAGGTACTACCTCCAAATGTCTATTGACCAATCAGTACTCGATAGGTGAGTGGTCAATATCATGCCTTACTTAGCAGAAGTTTTCCTGGTACTAGGTTGTTTTTTGTTTTTTTTTTGCGTTTACTCGTTTAGATTTCAAGCATAGATTAAACACGTGCTACTACTTCTAGTACACTGGACTGATGTTTTACGTGTGGATTAACTTTCCCTATTACCAGTGTCCCTCACCATCAGGCCAACCCACTCCGGCTTCAAAGGTTACTTTTAATTTATCTCCCAAGTCAAGGAAGAAAGTCAACATTTTAATCCGGTATTAATAGCCCTGGTCAATGTCTCAACAACAATCCTCGCCTCAAAGGGCGATTCGAGTGCATTACCACCTGACCGGTAGACAAGCGTGCTAACTACTGAGCCTCCGTTGCTTCATGGACAGTTAGTCTCATCTTGTGCCTCTTGCACGTTGCGGTGTCGAGATGAATCATAAACAGCGGGATAGTGCCCGTTTATGGGCTTCGTGTATTGAGATTCCTATGAACTCTGTTATTCCCTCTTTCCATCGTGTATGTGGCCGGTCTCTTCTTCTATTTCCATATGGTCTGTACATCATTGCTTGTTGTGGCATATTGTTTGTTACAGTTAGTAAACGTGCCGAAACAAATCTCTCGAAGCTTCAGAGATTTGATTTTATAGAAGCAATCTGAATTTTTTTGGACAGCCATAATGTGCAATCTAAATGTGTTTAAAGAGGCTAATACATAAAAGCCATCTGTCTTAAACACCTTACAGAGACCGTAGCCATTTTTTGCCACATTATGAAAAGAGGAACGTGTTATGATAACTGGAAATATGTATGGAAAGAGATATAAAGGAAGACAGAGAACGAAAGAACATATTTTTCGCAGTATTGTGTCACGGAACTGAAAGTGGCCAGAACACGAAATGATACATGCTGCTGGAGATACAAGATGTGGTGAAGCATGATCACACAGTCAGCATAAAGTTCTAGCCGCTGCATCAATGCGCCGGCTCAACAGAATATAGCAAACGATCATCCTGATGCCGAGAGTAACACATCGTTTCTTGTGGGTAAAATGACAATGTTGTTATGTAGATTCGGCATGATATACTGTAGTTGTTTTGCTACAGTGGATGCGGTATGATACACTGTGATTATTTTGCTACAGTTGAGTCGGGTTTTTACACTGTGGTAAGGTTGTTGTTCCTAAAAGGTAGATGAGTCTTATGGCTGATGTTTGCTGACAATACATGTTCTTTACTATTCGCAGATCTTTGCCGTCAATGTTTAGTTACTCTAGTAGTTTGGTTATTTCATCATGTTTCACATTGTCAAATGCTTTTATGTAGTCTACGAAGCATAAGTACACATCCGTTTTTACTTCTATAGCTCTTTCTGTAGTGTCTTGAGACTGTACATAGCATTCTTTGTGCCCCTTCCCTCTGCAAATCCACAATGTTTATCACTAATTTATGATTTAATCTTGTTTCTTATTCTTTTGAAAAGTATTTTCAGTAACATAATCTTGTCATGTAAATCATAAAACTTAACGTGACATGATCTTAGCATTCTAAAGTGCCAGATTTATTTGGCAGAGCGATATAGATAGGTCACTAGGACTGCACCCAATAGTGTTGATGTCATTTAGAAATGTTGCCAATATTTCGGTTCCACAATATTTTAGAGCCTCAATTTCTCCCAGCGCAATGCTGTCTTGACATTTCCTTTCTTCATACGGTGTAAGGCATCTTCACTCCGCTGCAAGTATTGGTTGACTCTCATCATTGTTTCGAATATTTACACCCAGTCTCCTATCCTTATACAGCCCTGCCAGATATTCTATTGACTATATCATCTTGTCTCAATTATACTGCGCATTCCTCAGTTTTAAACACCCAGTAATGTTTCTTGTTTTCCTACCTGTTAGGGTATTTATTTGTTGATACACGAAATGTGAGCTTTTACCATAGTTTGTCCGAATCCCCAGGCATTGCTGATTCAGCCAGACTTCTTTAACGTTTTTACATTAGCTTACAATTTCTTTGCATATTCTATTATGTTCTTACATATCATGTTTTTGCCTTCTTTCATCCATCATCTGCAGAATTGCATCTGTCATCTTAATCAAGTTAATGGCAAACTAGTGAAAGTAAACTTTCCAAGAAATAACAAACAGCCAAAAAATGCTGGGGTTGACTGCGACGTCATGTAAAGGATATACAACTAACATTGTAAAATGCTAATGACACCGTCTTCGTAGCAACAAGTCAGAAAGAACTAAAGGAAATGATAGATATGGTGATCGTAGAAAGTGAAAAGAAATGGGCGTTAGCAGGAAGACAGAAGTTAAATTAATATCAAAGAAACAGATCGTGCCTAAATGTACAATTAAAGTAAATAATATTATATTTGGGTAAGTGCAGAAATTGAAAGATCTAGGCACACGGATAACATTAGATGGAATTCTCCACAGAGATATGGAACAGAAAAGGACGAGCAAAGACGGCATTCTATAAAATGAGGAACATTTTATGCACTAAGTCCTTGTCATTGGAAGTTAAAAAAGCATTCTTGCATGTTACATAGAACCAATGCTAACATACGGTTGCGAACCCTGGACAATTAATAAACAAGCGAAAAAAAGCCAAAATGAGTAATCTGGACATTTTGAGGGAGGCTAAGTCGCAAATACAACTTATCACAGACATCAGAAGGAGGCAGTCATAATTTTGTGGCCACATTAAGAGAAGACAAACACTGGAACATGTCACAACAGAAAGATTTGTAGAAAGAGAGACAGAGGGAAGATAGCAAGAGAATAGTCTTAACAGTTTTGTGTCGTGGCACGGAAGGGCGTCAACACATGAATTGATCCATGCCGTAGGAGATCGCAATTTGTGGAGAAGCATGATCGCTCACGCCATCGGGCAAGGATCTTGACGAGTCAGGTTGTTACAGCGGAGTTGAATGTTTACACTGTAGCCAGCTTGTTATAGCAGTCTCGAGTGTTTTTTAAAATCATTTTAGGCAACTTGTTACAGTACAATCAAGGTATGGAAAGACAGGGACCTAAAGGGGGGACAATGTTAAACGGGACCGCGTGCCCAATTCTTCACCATTTGAAAAAGTTCGCTCTTTATAGTTAGGTTGTTATTTTTAAAAATTTAGTTGCATGTCCTTCACATGACGTAGCAATCAACCCCAGTATTTTGGTTGTTCTTGTTTTCTGGGCAAGTTTTACGTTTAATAGTTTGCTATTGCTTTCTGAACGACCAGCACCTATGCCTTTTTCGAAAAAAATACTGTAATTCAAATTATTATACTAGAGCCGGTTTGTTATAAATAAACAAATACATTGTCCCGAACCAGTTTCCTGGACCCGCGATGTAATAGCGACATCACACTTTGTAAGTCTGAAAGAAAAGTCGCTTAAAAGTCGTCAGGGTCGATTCATTGCACAGGGATTTTATACCATATGGCTTAGTCTCTTTCCGCAGCTGGGAAAGCGTCGTCCAAAGTACGAACTCCGTAACTCCAGCGACGACCTCTAGGGGGTCTCCGGAAAATATGCATTTGTGAAGCGATGGACGCGGCCCGGAATTTAACCCACAACCTTCGGAGCACGAGTCAAACGGTTTGACCACTTTGCCACGGAAACTTCCATTGTTAATAAAGGGAGTCTCCCTAGCGAAGTGGTGAAACCCGCTGACTCGGGCTCTAAAGGTCGTGGGTTCGATTCCGGGCCGCGTCCATCGGTTCACGAGTGCCTTTTTCGGAGACCCCTGGGGTTGTCGTTGGAGCTACGGAGTCCGTGCTTAGTGCGACGCTTTCGACAGTTCGCTGCGGAAATAGACTGAGCCATATGGGATAAACTCCCGGTGCAATGAAGATCTTTAAGCGACTTTTAAGCCTGAATGCACGAAGGTAGAGGTGGCCAATCTTTTCCTTTCTATCGCAGGTGACTTCCAGGCGTCACACCCGCGTCCGATAGTGCTCCTGACAATATCAACGCAGTTCGCTATCAACGTCGCTAACGCAACCGCTCCCATTTGTTATATTGTAGTCAATTTGTTATAGTAGAGTCGTTTTGTTATTATTATCCTATAAATAACATTATTATAGTAGTGCCTAGTTGTTATACTGTAAATAAAATTCTTATTGTAGAGTCGGGTTGTTATACTGTAGTAAGATTGTTACAGTAGAGTAGTATTGTTATACTGTTATATGTTTGCTATTTCAAAGTTGGTTTGTATTACTTACTTTAGCCACGAATTGGATTCTCATTCTGTAATGATGTTGTTAAAATAGGATCAGGTTGTTATAATATAATCAGTTTATTACATTAATGTTGGCTTAATATAGTGTTAGAAAGGTTTTGCAGCACAACTGGATTACAATACTGCATGCAGTCAAGTTGTTATAATAGAGTTGGGTTGTTATACTGTAGTCAAATTGAGTAGAGGCGTTTGTTATACTGTATTCAGCTTGTAACGTTAGAGCCGACTTGTTATTCTGTAGTCAAGCTGTCATAGCAAAGCTTTATTATCATACTGTGAACAAATAGTTATAGTAGAGTCGGGTTGTCAAATAGATTCGATTTTTTATACCGGAGTAAAGTTATTACATTTTAACAAAATTGTGATATTGTAAACTAATTGTTATGCTAAGCTTTTTTTTTTTGTTAAACTATATTTTATACATTAGCCAGATGTTATATTAGAGCTAATTTGTTGTGTTGGAATTTATTTATGTAATATAACAACTGTCATATTACATAAATAAATTCCAACAAATATTGATTGGCTCTCACAGAAGTAGAAGAATATATATATATTAGAGGGCACAAAAGGAAAATATATAACTTGAAATCAATAGTTAACTTTTCGAACCTGTCGCCTCCAAATGATGACTGCGCCTCACAGCAGTAACAACTATACTTCGATGTACGGCCAACAGGACACCCCTGTACACTTGCTCCTGTAGATAATCTGCCGTCACTTGGAGACGATAGGTTTGAACTCCAGTAGGGTAACCATATCTTTCAATTTTTATGTTGTCTAGCATGCCCTCAAATCTCCACGTCTGTCTTCTACTTCTTTGACCGTCAGTCACTACAGGTGAATTTGTTTTCGCGCTGCCTCGGTGTCATCGAGGGTTGCTTAACAATTGATATTTCTATGCATTTTGTTATACTACAGTCAGATTATTAACTATTTAAATGCCATAGGATGACTAATCGTCTTAAGCGACTTCGCTTATCTGCCGCGGGCTTATATACAGTAGTTTTCCCTATGTAAATGCCTTTAATTTGATATATAATTCAACATGTCATGTCTGCAACCATATGAACAATTTTTAAGACATAAAAGTCACACAACCCTACTTCCCATTTTCCGCCATTCAGTTATTTAGGTCCAAATCTACGTTTTGTTTGACACTGAATCTATTAAAAAATATCCTTCCGCAAGCGTGAAGTCCGGGTGCCAGTCTTACACACTCCCGTGGTTTCTCTGCGTGGAGAGCGACAAGGGAGGTGTGCGACACGGTCCGACGTAAAGATGGTACTTTGGTACCCTGATGGGAGAAAAGTCTCTACACCAGGCACTTGGTGGGTAATGAGGTCAGCATCACATCGGTCGCCTTTATTTCCTAAGATATTTCCTGGTACCAATTTTAGGCTGTAGCGATCTAGAAACCCAGGTCATGTTTACCATTTTGAAAATTGTCTTAATGTGGATCGAATCTAGGGCCATGGGGGTAGGGCCACGGGGCTAGCAGGCTACGCTAAGTGGTGCTTCCCAAGTTGTTATATACTAGAGCCAAGTTGTTATACTAGAGCCATGTTGTTATACTAGAGCAGGTCTGTTATATTAGAGTCAAGTTGTTATTTTAGAGCCAAGTTTTTATAGTAGATCCAAGTTGCTATATTAGAGCCAAGTTGTGATATTAGGGCCAAGCTGTTATACTAGAGCCGGGCTATAATATTAGCGCCAAGTTGTTATATTAGAGCCAGGTTGTTATACTAGAGCCGGGCTGTTATACCAGAGCTAAGGTGTTATACTAGAGCCAAGATATTATATTAGAGCCGGGCAGTTATACCAGAGCTAAGGTGTTATACTAGTGCCAAGTTGTTATACTAGAGCTAAGTTATTATATTATAGCCGTGCTGTTATACCAGAGCTAAGGTGTTATACTAGTGCCAAGTTATTATATTAGAGCCGGGCTGTTATATCAGAGCTAAGGTGTTATACTTGAGCCAATTTTTTTATATTAGAGCCGACTGTTATACCAGAGCTAAGTGTTATACTAGAGCCAAGTTATTATATTAGGTCCGGGCTGTTATACCAGAGCTAAGGTGTTATACAAGAGTCACATTTCTATACTTCAGCCATTGTGTTAAAAGAAGCTCTTACACTAGAACCAAAGTGTTATACTGGATCCAGATAGTTATATCAAAACTAGACTGTTGTTGTAGAGCAATTTGTTTAATGGACGACAAGCCATAATGGATGGTTTTACCCGAACAACCAGACAATGACGGAGAGTAAACAAAACTCGTGAAAGGTGTCTAGAACTGTCTGACTTTCAACATGAGAACTTCAAGAGACACTGGGTTTTTCTCGATGGTTGTTGCCTATTTATATCTTCTTCCTGGTGCCGGTAAGTCGATTAAGTTATGTCAAATCTAACGGCTGACCATACGTTCATATGTTATCCACATATCCTATACTTTTCTTAACTCTTTCAGTTCCAGGTGGTTGCGACTATACGGTTCTACATTATGCAGCTAATCTCACCTATGTAACTAAACCCAGTGATAGACCACACCTATATAAGTATACCCAGTGATACACCACACCTATATAACGATACCCAGTGACTCACTATAAGTGTAAAACTATAGCAAGTGACCCACCATAGCTATAGAACTATAGCAAGTGAACATCCTTAGCTATACAACTATAGCAAGTGACCCAGCATAGCTATACAACTATAGCAAGTGACCCATCATAGCTATACAACTATAGCAAGTGACCCACCTTAGCTATACAACTATATCAAGTGACCCACCTTAAGCTATACAACAGTAGAAAGTGACCCACCTTAGCTATAAAACTATAACAAGTGGCTCACCATAGCTATACAACTATAGCAAGTGACCCACCATAGTTATACAACTATAGCAAGTGACTCACCATAGCTATACAACTATAGCAAGCAACTCATACACCAATGCAACTCTGCCACATCTCAAACAACTCACCACATCAGTGCAACTATACCAAGCAACTCACCACATTAATGCATCTCTACCAAACAACTCATCACATGTTTGCAACTATACCAAACAACTCACCCTATCATGCAACGCTACCAAACAACTCACCACATCAATGCAACTCTACCAAACAACTCACCACATCAATGCAACTCTACCAAACAACTCACCACATGTTTGTAACTATATTAATACATACACACACACCAATCCAACTATATCAATCGGCCCACCAACGTATGCAACTATATTGAACAACACACTACATACACAAATCCAACTATATTAACTTAATAAACTTCCCACACATATTACACATTTACCAATAATCTCGACATAAATGAGACAAGCTGTCAGTTTTGCACTATTTTTTCTCTCCCTCTCAATTTGTTTCTTTATTGAGTATCTCTCTACACGTTCATACATAACATACTTTCCTAACACTGTCCCAATAAACTGTCGCAGTCAAGTAATTAATGTCTATTTCAATGTTACAAAAACTGCTGCCTAGGACTATATTATTACCTCATAACTGTATAGTACATACAGAACTGGGAGCCACGGTTTCGCGAAGGTTAGCACGCCTGCCTGCCGGCCCCGTTATCCTGTGTTGGAATCCCCATCCAGCGGAGAATATTTACAATGAAACTTCTGTCCCAGATCCACCCAGTCTAAAATCGGTTGCTAGGAAACGTTCTGTGAAGTAAAGGCTACCGCCATGATACTGGCCATATCACCAACCTAGTGCCGATTGATCTAATACAAATGTGAGATTAGCACCATGTACCCAAAGTCGCGATAACGCAAGGGCTAGAACGCTTGCCTGGGTTCAAATTCCCACCGAAAGAGACTAAACATTTTTTTAAAGTGATCTGGCATCTCAGGTCGATCTAGACAAAAATGCTACCAGGAACGTCAAGAAAAGGACAAGTGGCAGACATGATATTGCCCACATCTCCCGTTGAGTGCCAGTTAGTCTATGGAAATATGGAGCTAGAACCAGAGTCCCGATACACCTCAAGGCATTTTACAAAGATACTTCACATAGTTATTTACATACTTATTTACTTACATATTTACCTAACAACCAACTTATACACGCTTGTTTACTTACATACTTACCTACTCACACAATTGATTACTTACTTATATACCTATTAATATATACTTACTAATTACTTACTTACTTACTTACTTACTTACCTATCTACCCACATACTTGCTTACTTATTTACTAATTATTTACTTACGTACCCATTTATATACTTGCTTTCCTACTTACTTATTTACCTACTTACTTTCCTACCTACCTTCTTACATATTTGTTTACTTACACACCTACCTACTTAAAATGCTTAAATACTTACTTACATATTTAGTTACTTACCTACCTACTTACATACTTGCTTAATTACTAACTTACTTATTTACTCACTTACCCGCCTACTTACATAGTGGGTGGGTGGGGAGATGTGTGGGTGAGGGAAGTGTGTGTGTGCGTGAGGGGATGCGTGGGTATATGGGAAAATGTGCGAAAGGATGGGGATGTGTGTGTGAGTGGTGATGTGTGGGTTGGGGTGTATGTTTGGGTGGGTGGGGGTGTGTGGGTGTTGGTGGGAGGTGGGAGGTGGGATGTGTGGGCATGGATGTGTGGGTGGGTGCTTGGGTGTGTGTAGGTGGTGTGGAGGATGTGTGTATGGGTGGGGTGTGTATGTGAGTGGGGGATTTATGTGCGGGTGGGGTGGTGGGGTATATGTGGATGGCAGGTGTGTGTAGGTGAATGGGGGAATGTGTTGTGGGTGGGGAGATGTGTGTGTGGGTGGGGATTTGTGGGTGGGAATGTGTGGGTGGGGGATGTGTGTGTAGAGTATGTATGTATCTGTTAGGAGATGTGTGTGGGTAGGGATGCGTATGTATGGGGGAGGTGTGTGTGTGGGGGGATGTGTGGTTAAGGGATGTGTGGGTGGGGGTGGGTGGAGGATGTGCGCGTGGGTGAGTGTGTGTAGGTTGGGGATGGGTGGGGGATGGGTGTGTGTGGGTCCGGGATGTGTGAGAGAGTGGGGGAGATTATGTGGGTTGGGGAATGTGTGTAAGTCAAAAATGCGTGGGTGGATGTGGCAAGTGTGGGGTGGTGGGGAGAAGTGTGTGTGTGGGTGGGGGATGTGTGCTTGAATGGGTGGTTGGGGTGTGTAGATGGGTGGGTGAGTGTGTGTGTTATGGGATGAGTGGGAAGATGTGTATAGGTGGGGGATGTGTGTGGGTGGGGGATGTGTGGGTGGGGGTGAGTGGGTTGGTGCATGTATGTGTGCCTGGGTTGTTTGTGGATGGATGAGGGATGGGTGGATAGATGGGGGCATGTATGTGTGCCTGGGTGTGTGTGTGGGTGGGTAGGAGATGTGTGTGAGGGATGTGTCGTGGGGGTTGATGGGTTGAGGATGTGTCTTATAACATGGTTAAATTCATTGTTTATGTTTACAACATTCATTTGACAATGTTTTTTTTTTTTTCTATGTGAATGCACCATGCACTATCAATGAACGATAGATGAGTGATTGGAAGGGCCGAATGTAAGACAGGCTTGTGTGTCCAATTTGTTATCCTTTGAAAATAAAGCTCGTTCGTTCGTTCGTTCATTCGTTCATGCTTACTTAATTATTTACTTATTTACATACTGAACTATATAGTTCTTGCTCATGTGATTGCTTGCTTATTTAATAATTACATACTTACCTACTTAAATACAATAAAAAGCAAGATGTCATCATCATGATCATTATACCACCACCACCACCACCATCATCATCATCATCATCATCATCATCATCATCATCATCATCATCATCATTATCATCATCATCATCATCATCATCATCATCATCATCATCATCATCATCAGGTAAGTCCGTCATAAGACTAGAGGTAAAGTAGTCTGTCACTGTATTGTCACCTGTTTTCTCTTCAACTCTAGATAATCTTATCTCTAATGTACTTGGGTGCGTGTTTGGTGTAGTTGTTTCTTGAATGTCCTTTTTGTCATTTTCTTTATGTTTTGTCATTTCCATTATCAGATCATCGTGTCTCAAGCTGTGATCAGTCCCATATAGCGAACGTTTCTGTATATATGTCAGCGACTTGTGCGCTGCAGATTCTCGAGACTCCGCTACTTTCGCACTGCACAAAATAACAATTCATGACATTTGCGAAAGGAATGCAATTTATTCAGAGCCGACATTTGAATGGCTCGACGAGCGTTGTATTTCATCATCATATACGACATGAATGCATTAACGTGATGATAGATGATGTTAGCATATCACAATCTAAATGAACAGCCCTATGTTTGCCTATGGCCTAGAAAGCTATCGCATTGGTCAAGGATACGTCTGCTCTCTCTACCGTCTCCAGTCAGTCTGTTCACACGCTACACACGCTGGACAAGTACGGACACTTTACTCTCCGTGCAGTAGCCCTTATTGCGTGCATGGTCTTGCCAGCACGCTGGCTGGTGAGTTCGAGTAACCCGCCATATCACGGTTACTCGCAAGGACCAGCTACCCAATTGCTTGGGGAAAGCCCTCGCTCATCTGTACTCGTCGACCTCTGGTCTGACACAAATGTGTCTCCTTGTGAGGCTATTAATAGTACTCGGTGTCTCTCTTCTGTCCGGTGTCTCCCTACTAGTCTAGTGTTAACTCATTACTTCTGTAAGCCCTTATTGGGGATGCTGACAATATATTCACCCTAGTGCATTTAAGAATTTCTTTATTTGACCCATTTTCTATCCATCCCACATAGGATATGCTCCTTCTCCTATTCACTCTCTCCCTCTTTATCTTCATCATCATTATCATCATGTTCATAATGATCAACGACATATATTTTCAGTTCATGAGTTGACTACCTTTCATGCCATGTCCTAAGGCTGTCAAGAATGTTCTCTCGCAGTCTTCCTTAATCTGTCTGTCCACAAATCTTTTCAATTGTCACAATAAGTTTTACATTTTGTCTTCTTATAATGTGGCCAAGCATGATGACTTCCTCTATTTGATGTTAATGGTAAATTGTCCTTGCTTGCTTGCGTTCGCTGGCTGTGAAATCCAGCGTGAAGTCCTGTATGTCGGATGAAGATATCCTGTTGTCCAACATCAGTGTGATATCATACCGGACTGGGGTCTGCGTGAGTATCCGTTTCCCATGTCTGGCCTATTGGTGTGCAGGCTGGTAGTTCCTCGCCGTGCAGGCAGATACTCTCAGACTTCGGGGGAATCAGCGATCCTACTTACGTTAGTCAGGTCCTCGACGCACGACTAGGACGTGTCAGTAGGTCTTGGCCAATATAGAACATGGCCCTAGTGCCGTGAAAACACCTCTGCGTCCCAGTTGTCCTTGTATCTTAGCCTATTTTAAAACGCTAGAATTGCTCACTTTTATTGTCCACGGAATTTTCAGCATTCTTCTGTAAAACACACATTTGAATCTTCTAGATCAGGAGTGTCAAACTCAATCGCTCAGCGGGCCAAAATGTTGCGGGCCGAACAGCATAAACATTCAATAAGTCGAAAATTAAAACTTTTTAAAAACATTAATATAAATCTCTTGTTCATAACATATATAGACAACATATGTAAAGAAACCAGCCAAGCAGAGACAGCAAGAATACCGCATGACGAGAACACAGAAGAAGAACTATCTGCAATTCTAACCATTAGAGAACTCCTGTTTGCGGATGACCAAGCACTAATAGCAAAATCAGAAGCTGAATTACAAGACCAAGTTAATGTCTAAACGAAATGTGTCGGGAACATAACATGAAAATTAGCACAAGCAAAACAGAGTTAATGACTATAACTAAAGAAGAACACACAACTACAATTCACCTAAACGAACATCCCTTGAAACAAGTAAAGAGTTTCAAGTACCTAGGAAGTATAATATCATCAAATGGCAGATCAGAAGATGAGATCGAAAATAGGTGCAATAAAGCAAATCAACTCATTGGACAAATGGCACCATTACTAAAGAACAAACATGTATCAATAACTACTATGAAAGCACTTTACAACACAATCTTCCTGCCAACTCTATGCTACCAATGCCAAACCTGGACAATGACAGAAAACGAGAAAAGAAAAATCACAACAACAGAAATGAGGTTCCTGAGAAGAATACTCAACGTATCAAGAAGAGATAAGATCAGAAATGAAGAAATCAGGACTAAAGTGGGGGTTAAAGCAGCACTAGATTTTATCAGAAAGCAGCAAGTCAAATGGTTTGGCCATGCAAGTAGGTTACCAGTCAACAGCATACCACAACAAGCAATGATGTACAGACCAGAGGGAAGCAGAGGAAGAGGCCGACCACGTAAACGTTGGACGGAGGGAATAGCAGAGTCCATGGGAATATCGATATATGAAGCCCATAATCGGGCACTCTCACGAAGTTTATACTTCACCTCGACACCACAAGGTATAAGAGGAACTTGATGAGATGAGATGAGATGAATATAAATTAAAATAGAAAACAAGTTTTAATAAATAAATAAAAAATAATTGGTATAAACATTTTCTCTATTATGTCAGTTTGTCAGAGCACGATGTTTGGCATCTTTTCTTGGCTACAAGTTCTTTTATGTTGGGAGTAATGTTCTGTGTCATTGAGATTCTCATGATAGACTGCAAGTGTTCATCAGTGAAACGACTCCTGCGTGATGTTTTGTTAATCTTCATCACGGAAAACAGCTGCTCACATGGATATGTGCTACCAAACATGCTCAAGGTTCGAGCCGCATGTAGACGAAGCCGGGGCATCTCTTCAGAAATGAAACGAGTGAACGATGCAGGCCCCACAGTATCGTACTTTGCCTTTAGTGTCCCATTACACTGCAGCTCTATTAACTCCATCTGCAAATTTGCAGGTGCAGTTTCCACATCTATGGCAAACGGATTATGAAACAGCACGCAATTAATTTTCTGTGCTTCAAAGTCACTTAAGCGCAGTGCGAACTCGGCGCGAAGTAAGCTATGTTTTTCAGCAAAGAGTGCATTGGGAAACGCCATAGCGTTGACTTGGTTTAACATTGCTTGGCAACAAGAAATGTGAGACAGGTTGCATTGGTGCATTTGTGCCTTCACTGCATCATGCATAACTGTGATAAAGTTGAGATGAGTGGTTATATCAGACAGAAACGCCAACTCACATTTCCATTTTTATCCCGAAAAAAAAAAAACAACAACAACAACTGTGCAATCTTTTTCTTTACTGTCCACGAATTGACAGATTTCCTCGATCAGCTGGAATAATCTACTGAGAACTTTTCTCTGACTTAGCCATCTCTTCAGATCTCTTCTTTAGTGTCCCATTACACTGCAGCTCTATTAACTCCATCTGCAAATAAGGCATGTCGCCGAACGCCGACTCTATTTCCCGAAAAAAAGACTTAAATTTGCGGTGATTTAAACCTTTGACTCTGATAATGTTACCGGTTTGTGTTACAGTGCTCATTACATCTTCCATGTTGAGGATTTTACCACACAGTGATCCTTGGTGTATGATGCAGCGATATGTTATCAATTCACCAGTACAGTTCTACTCCATCTTTAACCACATCCTTCTAACTAGTTCACTTTTCTCACCACACATCACCGGTGCTCCATCTGTTTTCAGTCCAACGAGTTTGTCTCAAGGCAGGTTCATGTTGGTTAAACTTTGACATACGTTGCCAAAAGTGTCTTTTCCTGTCGTTGTCCCATGCGTGGATTTCATGTCTACTGTTTCTTCTGTAACATTCAAACTGGAGTCCACTCCACGGATGAAGATGGCGAGCTGTGCTGTGTCAGTCGTGTCACTTTTATCGACAGCAAGGGAGAATGCAACAAAGTCTTTGCCTTTTTCGATCAGCTGTGTTTTCACATCATTGGTCATCTCACAAACCCGATCAGCAACAGTACTTCTGCTAAGGCTTACCTTTGCAAACATCTGCTTTTTGTCTGAACACAAGAAGTCACACACTTTCATCATGCAGCGCTTCAGAAACTCTCTTTTTGTAAATGGTCGGCTTGATGTTGTGATCTCATCAGCAACAATAAAACTTGTTTTCAAAGCAGCTTCAGTTTGTGATTTTGCTTTGGTGAAAACCATCTACTGTGATGTTAGATGCCTCTTCAATTCTTCTACCTTCTGTAGCTTCTGCTCTGCATTCAGGCTGCTTAACTTGTCTTGATGTTTAGTCTCGTAGTGCCGTCTCAGATTATATTCTTTGATCACAGCCACATTATCTCCACAAATTAGACACAAAGACTTACCGCCAATATCAGTAAACATATATTCAGCCTCCCAGCGGTTTTGAAAGGCTCTGTTTTCAGAATCAACTTTTCTCTTGGTAATTTTAAAGGCTAGCTTTGATTTAAAAAAGATTGTGCATCTACCGACAGACGCTTGATTTATATCAGGTTAGCCGTAGCGGGAAAAGGCGATGTAATATCCGGGCACTACACTACCTTCATTTCTTATGCGCCAATCCAAAACGAGCAACTGAACGTTGCTAGATCAACTCACTATATCGACGAACATCCACTTACTACACAACTTTTATTTTCGCTTATTCTGATCGAAGCGAGAACGCTCTCAGGTAGCCTATCATTTTTCAAGGCTGCTAATTGGGGAATTCGATTAGCACTTTATCTTGTGGCCATTAAAAATATTTTTGCCTAAAATTCTCTATCGGGCCGAATATATTTGTAAGTCAATTGAGACCTCTCAGGCCTGATATGATCGTACGCCGGGCCTGATGTGGCTCGCGGGCCTTGAGTTTGACACATGTGTTCTAGAGACATTTTTTGTCAAACGTGTTTACTAATTGTACGGTATTCATAGCCATGTGTTGAAACTGGTTCTGTGTAACATGCACGAATACTTTGAAAACGCTGACTTGATTCCGTAAATGGCTTTCACGCGTTGATAACAATAGCTAATACAATAACATTTCCTGAGCTGTGCAGTGATCCGGGCAGTCCAAGCAAGTCAATTGCTTTCTTCAAATGTAAGCTTGAAGTTGCTTGAGACACAAGCCCATCTGAGGTCGTGGTGTGTTGTGGCAGTTGTGGTAGCTCAAACCTGTATATACATCAGCCCTCTTGGGGTTGTTGTTTGGTGTAAGCAGTTGTCGGATTTCATCCCTCTACCGCCAAACGCCCTACTGTAAGTAGACTGGAAATGACATGTTTCTGTTGCGGCATCGAATCATTCCAGATTTGGAAAACCTCGTGTACTTGAATTTTCTTACGATATCAACGTTCCCCCTTTTTTCCATTATAACATTGATAATAAGAGATAATACAGTGTCATCATCATCATCATGGCGTTGGCGTTCATGGCTCTCCACAGATCTCGATCTTTTGGTGTTCTGGATCAACTCTGCTGATGCTATTCCTTCATGCCCGGTCTCAATCCATCCAGCATCTCTTGGTCTGCCCCTGCATCTCTTCCTCTCGATCTTTCCAGTTGTCACGAAGTTATCCAATGTCTCTCTTCTCATCACATGACCAAAGAAATTTGTTTGTCTCTTTCTTATTGTTGTGTGTAGTGTTCTAGTTTCATAAGCCTCTTTCGGGCAATCGTTGCTAGTTACTCTGGCAGTCCAAGGAATTCGCAACATTCGTCTAAAAAAAAAACCCACATCTCTGTTGCTTCTAAGTCCTTCCTAATTTGTTTTTTTACGTTCCAAGATTCACTGCCATACAGCAAAACTGATACAATATGACGGAAGAAAACAATAAAAACAAGAAATAACATGGCACACGGAAGAAAGATGCAACTTGCCCAAAATACTCTGGGCATTTTTTTTTTCCGGACCAAGGTGTGTTAGTGAACCATAAAAGACACAGTACAGGAATGTGGAAGCACCGCGAAGAAATACAGAGAGAGAGAGAGAGAGAGAGAGAGAGAGAGAGAGAGAGAGAGAGAGAGAGAGAGAGAGGGGGGGGGTGGAAGAGTGAGAGATAGAGAGGAGAGAGAGAGAGAGAGAGAGAGAGAGAGAAATAACGAACGAACGAACGAACGAACTTTATTTAAAAAGGGTAACAAATTGGGCACACAGGCCCGTCTTACATTCGGCCCTTTCAATCACTCATCTTTCATTCATCAAGTGTGCATGTTACATTTACATAGGGAAAAACATTGTCAAATGGATTTTGTAAGCATAAACAATGCATATTACGCATGATACATTCACATGGGAAAAAAAAACATTGTTAAATGAAAGTTGTAAACATAACCAGTGAATATTGCAATGTTGTGAGACACATACCCAATCCACCCTCACATCACGCAGCCACCCACACATCCTGCAGCCACCCACACATCCCGCAGCCACCCATACATCCCCCACCCACAACACCTCCCCCACCCACCCACACATACCTCCACGCATTCACACAGACCCAGGCAAAAATACATGCCGCCACCCACCCACTGATCCACCACCCACACACATTTCACCACCCACACACACATCCCCCACCCATCCCATAAACGACACGCACACACCCACCCACATATTCTCCACCATCCACCCACACACCCGCAACAGCTCAGCAAAACACACATCACAAAACCATACACACATACCCCCGCCAACCCACACATCCCGCACCTATCCATACACACATCCCGCACCCGGACAATGTCCCCCACCCACCCACACACACATCAGCCAACCTACACCCACTCACTCACCCAATATACGCCACCTCTCATCTACACATCCCCACCTATACACACATCCCCACCCTCAAACACATCTCCCCACCTGCCCACACATATCCCCCAACCATAAACACCCCAAAACACACAACTCCCATCCACACACACCCCACCACCCACATATACCCAACCACACACATCCGCCGCTCACACACATCTTCCCACAAATACACACACACCCCACCCACACACTTATCTCTCACACACATCCACCCACTCACTTACTCATCCATCAACCACTCACACACACATCACCCACCCGCCCATCAACACATGCATCTCTCATCTACCCTCCCACCCACACATACCCCAACCACGCAGCCAAACACACATCCCCCATCCTCACATACATCCTTCATCCACCTGCACATCTCACACCTCCCCCACCTCTCACATATCTCCCCTCCCACACAAAACTCCACCCATAAACACATTCCCCCCACACACACATTCCCCACATGCATTCACCATACACATCCCAGCCCATACATCTCTCACCCACACACACATCTCCCCACCCACCCACACATCCCCCACCTACAAACATCCTCACCACCCACACATACATCCTCCACCCACTCACATTTACCCCATCCACATTCACACATTCCCACCCACACAGACATATTCCATTCACAGACACCCCCCCCCCCCACACACTCATCCTCCACACCCATTACACACCCATCCCCCAACCCACACATCTCCTACACACTCATTCACCCACCCAAATACACATTCCCTACCCACACCCTCCCAACCCACTAACACCCACATACTTCCAACCATCCTCCCAAATACACCCCCCCCCCCCACACACACACACACACACACACACACATCCCTCACACACACATACATCCTCCACCGACTACACATCCCTTCACCCATCCACACATCACCCATCAACCCATACACATCCCCCACACACAACCCCTCCACACATACATTCCCCCCCCCCACACACACACACACTCCTGACATACACACCCACACACACATCCTCACATCTAGACACATACATGATGCATGAGAGAGAGAGAGAGAGAGAGAGAGAGAGAGAGAGAGAGAGAGAGAGAGAGAGAGAGAGAGAGAGAGAGAGAGAGAGAGAGAGAGATGACGGTGATACGAACTTTCTCGAAACGTCGCTTGGATTTAAATTATTTAATTGTGACTGAGTATGCGACAATATTCATATACGAGACATAATGGCCATGGCATATCTAGGTATCCCCTTTCTCCCCTCCTCTCTCTGGAAAATGCTGTAACTCATTTATAGAAATATAGCAGAGACAGCTCACATGAATACTGGTAATTTCATTCCTGATTCTGTCTGGACATCGTACACTGATAATAATCACAGATAATAATTACTGATAATAATAATGCATCCCGAAAAATCATTTATATGTTTTCCTCCTTCCTCCTCCGCCTTTCATATCCCAAGGAAACATTGGGCCTCAACCAACTCACGGCAAACCATTTGTAGACTTGTTCATGATTTGTTAGATTTTAGAAGGTCATTTGTATATGGGATGAAGTGGACAGCCCCGCGCCAACCCTCTTTAGTGGCCTCTCACGACATGTATGGTAGGCCGCGGTGTTCCTGTTCTTAGCTTCCCTTATGGGCCCTTGTAAAATACGGGCGAATATTGTAAACTTGTATTGATAATAATCATCCACTAACATGTAGATTGAATTCAATAATTAAACCGTGACAGGATGAATCCTGGAGAATATGCGGTGGATAGATGGCAACCCTCAGCAAAGACTACCAAAGATAATTGTATAAATGTGTCAACAATATGAGAAGCAGAGATGCATACTACAATCCAACCACCATCATAAATAGCAAAAGAGGTATACCACAATAAAGACTAACGAGGTGGACAGAGTACTTTCAAGAACTACTTAACCCCACACATCACATAGAAAAACCGCATTTTGTGCCTAAAAGCTGTGAACAACAAGAACAAAACTTCATACCAACAGAAGAAAAATCAGTTATGCAGAAGAGTCTTAAAATAAAATCACGTGGTCCATATTGAATAACTACAGAAGCAATTCAAACTTGTAGGAAAACAGGAATTAAACGGCTAACATGACTTTTTAATATAGCTTGAGAAGAAAGAAACGTCCCAGACGATCAGCTTCAGGCAGTAACAGTACAAGAATATAAAATGAAAGGCAATATGTGCGAAACATAAATGTATATATAACTCCTGAGTCACAGAGAGAAAATGTACGAAACAAAGAGCTAGATCCATAGTCAAACAACAGTTAAGGAAAGTACAGTTTGGTTTCAGGAAAGGTAACAATTGCACTGATGAACTGTCCATCATCATGAGTCAAGCCGGTAAGCGTTGGTGGTCACGATTCGCCATCTTACACGATCACCAGAGTAGTAGATCAGATCTGTGTTCCTATCCCGATCATGCCACGTGGCTAAGCCATCCAGATATTTACTTCTCTGCCATCCCTTTGTTTGTTTCCCTCAATCTTGCAAGTTGTCACCAAATTCTCTAGTTTATTTCTTCTCATAACGTGCCAAAAATGTGACTATCTACGTCTAATTTCTCTAATTAGTTTGCAGTTTTCATTTACCCCTTCTAGGACTTTCTCGTTTATTTATTTATTTTTTTTTTTTTGATTGTCCGTGGTATTCTTTGTATTTTCCTCAGAAACCACATTGCCACAGCCATAAAACGTTTTTCAGCTTGACTGCTCATTGTCCACGTTTCACATTCATACAAAAGTGCAGGTTCTATGTAACACTTGAACACTTTTTCTCGTTGCAATTGACATCATTTTATTAGTCATTTTGTTTTCCAGTTTGCAAAAGGCTGGCTACCTTTGCAATAGCGATTCTTGTTCTAATTTCTTCAAGGCACCTCCCATCAGAAGTTATGACTGTCACGAGATAATAGTAATAGTACCGGTGCACTTATTTCAGAATAAAAATGTCGCTTAAAAGTCGACAGGGTCGACTTCATTGCACCGGGTTTTATCCCATATGGCTAGGTCTCTTTCCGCATCGCGGAAAGCGTCCCACAAAGCACGAACTCCGTGGCTCTAGCGACGACCCACAGGAGTCTCCGAAAAATTTAACTCGTGAACCGAAGGACGCGGCCCGGAATCGAACCCACAACCTTCGGAGCCCCGAGTTAAACGGCTTGACCACTTCGCCACGAAGAATATCCTCATTTATCCTTTTATTACAGTGTGGTATTTCTTTCTTATTTAGAGACGACCATAATCTCTGTCTTCTGACAATTTAATTGTAACACAAGTTGTTCACTGTTGTGCTGTTATTTCCTCGAGAGGAGATTGGAATCAACATGCACATCTTTAACCTGATTATCTGTTGGGATTAGTTACTGACTTTTTGTCTACACTCCTCTCTTCCGTCTTATCATCCATATATCCCTTTCTTTCACTCTCTCTCTAGTTTTCCCTCAACACATACTCCGACAACAGTTCTTTTTAACATTAAATAAAAGATTTATTTATAAAACTATGTCTTGTGTATGGATGGGTATTGTCTGTGTAATTGCTAGTGTTCTTCTGGTGTGGCTGCTAGATAAGATGTAGATAGATAGTCTTCGTGTCTTTCTCTCGTCTCTTCTCTCGGCTAAAGTACAGGACGATATATAGACACCACAGAACGATCTCACCCTGACGGCTCCGTCTGCTTGAGTCTGTAGGTAAATCCGTTCTTTGTAATGAAAATGTTCACCACAGTATCAATGTTCTTAACTCGCTCACTATTTGCTGTCCGCTTAAAAGGAATGTTCGGTGTTTTCGGATAGCGTTCTTTAATCCATTCTGGAACAACACATCGAGATTCTAAAATGTTCTATTAGTGTTCTGTAAAAGTTCTACACTCGATATTTTGTAATTGATATATGCTCTTGGTACGCACTTTGCTACTCTATGAGATTGAGTCATTTGAGCTTTTCCATTAGCTCATCTGATCTTTATTATTCTTTCTCTGTCGTCCTTAATTCTTCCGGTGAGACTTCTATTCTTTCTTTTTTCCTGCACAAGTGTCGTGCTTTATTACTTCAAAGGGCTTTCTTGTGGGTTATCAACACTGAGTGATCTGGACCACAGCCATCTGTATTCTCTTATTTGATACGTCTCGCACTGGTATGGAAACCTGGTTGAGATACATTTTATTAGTGAGATCTGTGTCTGCTTCCTCTTCTCCCCTATGTGAGTGTCTTTTCCTCCAGCCGAAATGAAAAGGCTTCCGAAAAAACCCACTCTGACATAGGATAGAAGATTCACCCAACATCTATACTATTCCTACTAATAGAAACAATGTTAAATGCACTTCACTAATATCTATTCCTATTCTAAAACTATACTCTAATATACCTTATTTAGGCATCTATGTTCCTTTATAGAATTAATGTAAATCCACGAATCGAAATTTATCCGCATCCAAGCACTTTATCCCATTATAAAGGAGGATATTTCTTTTCATTACAGGACACATAATTCTATCTTTCCGTCCAGTTGGGGAACGCACACTAAACTGACACAAAGAAGTGGCCACTCTCTTTAGATCATCTTTGTCCCATCGTCCTTGACATTGCTGGACAAAGCAAATTCAGACTTCATTATCCCTTGTCAGTGGAAAATTTCTGATCTAGGCTTTTCCGTATATCCCTACCTCCATAACGCAATAGACTGATCCATGATGCTGTCTCTCTTTGTAGCACCCCAATTTTTCCACTATACAGGTCACCTGTGTTGTAGTCGACTCTCCCGCCTTGACCTACATACACATGCGCTGGTCAATCCGTTGTGTTTTATCCTTCTGTTTCATTAACCCTTCTGCTCCCTGGGTATTCGCTGCATACAGTCGTCGATCTGGGAATCACCAACATACAGCATTTCACGACATAGGCCCCCTCTTAAGAGATTAGACCGCGTCGAATCTTTCTCACTGTAGGTTTGATTCCCATGATCCACAATCCTAATCTTCTTCCTCCGGAGCTGGATGTCTGGATAAAAAATCTGCTCCTACATTCTCCTTTCCAAGGATGTATTCCACTGTGAAGTCCAGTTGCAGCAACAACGTCCATCACATCCACCGTGCGTTGAGCTTCTGCGAAGTAGCTATTAACACCACGTGTTGATGATATGATTGGGTCCTCACATGGCTCATCTCATGATCCAGTAGGCGCTCTAATTGACACCCTACTATACTACTAACGACTGAACTAGTGTTGGCTCCTCGCTCCTGTACGTTCAGTCGACCTACTTTCGACTTGCGTCAGCGACGGCTCACAATACAGACGGATTGTCCCATCCTGATTGTAACACTGCTTCCATGTCCTCTTGGTTTCCCCCGGTTTTTCCTCTGGGGATGTTCCGCCTCGTCCTCGTCGGACCGAGTCGTCTTTCCCAAACCTCCTGGGCTTTTGCTTCCAGGACCATCTTGGGCGATGTTGTATCTGGTCAGCCAATCTTTGGTTGGAGTCCTGGGTAATTCTCGCTTTTCCCGACGTTACCCACCCCTTCTGAACTTGGTTACCGGTGAAACTTTCACTCTTGTCCTTTCCCTGACTTGTGATTTCCCTCCTCTTGTCGTTGGGTAAATCTGACCTATCCCGTACGGTCCCATAGGCCCTCCTATGTTGTACTGGCGATCTCTGGTCTTCGTCTGGACTGGTAACCTTTGTCCCAATGGCTGCCATCACCATAAAGTGCGAAGCTTTGCTCCCGGATCTCTCTTCATATTTCCTAATGAGATGTCTAGGGAGATTTTTCTTCTCTTCCCCGATCCGTATTTTGTAGATGTTCTTGGACACCACCTTTTCCACAGGATAAGGTCCTTTCCATCCTACTTGGAGTATATTGGTCTCTGCTGGACTCCACACTTCCACTTTGTCTTCCACTTTAAGAGCTAGTTTCCTCTTAATTCGCTTGTTGGGTGGTGTTCTCTGGCACTCCGAACAAGACTTCACCCACCGGCGTACATCTCCGGTCATTCCTGGCCAGCAATAATGGCCGGATATTTGCTGCAAGGTCTCTCTGACACCCATATGTCGATTCTCGTCTATGATGTGTCCACTCTGAAGAATGTGAGGACGGTGGGTCTCTGGAACCACCCACTGCTCATGCAGGTTATCTCCCCTCCCAGCTCTCCGATAGAGTAGTTGATTCTTCAGAAAGTACTGTCCCCGTTCTGGTGGCTCAGCACTTCTTTGCAGCTTCCTGTAGCAAGGATGCAACGTAGTATCCTGCCTCTGGGCAGTATGCAATTCTCCTATCCCTGAGTTGTCGCATAGTGTCTCTGCCTCTTTTTCCTTCCTTGAGATCCACTGACTACTGTTCCCTTGTGGGCTTGCTGTTTGGGCATCCCCAAAAAGACATATTTCGTGCCAATGATCATTGAAATAAGGAGTCAGATAATACAGCAGCTGGAATAATGCCCGTGACGTACCTGGATTTAATCTCCACCTTGGCGATTGGCAGCGTCATGGTAACAGCACTCCTCATTGCCGGCTGTATTTCTATAGTCTCCCTGTAAGTTGGTCTGGGCTTACCAAGCTGGCGTCCACCACCGCTTCCCCATCCAAACCTGTATCATAGAGACAAACAACCTGCTGGCCATTGACTTCAATAAGTTCAACCACAGGTGGTCTCTCTTGGTCCTGAGTGTCTTTCATCTCCTTGACCGTTTCCTTGCCTTCCTCTTTTGATTCCTCGAGGTTGGTTATGCAATTGGCGTGTTTTGCCTTGCATCTGCAGTCCACAGTATTATGTGTTGTCGACTGGCAGTGAGTGCACTCTGTTCCCTTCCTAGGTTTCCCTGTGTCCTTTTTGTTCCTTTCTCCTTCGCCGACCTCAGCCTTGTCTGTGATCACCGATGTAGGAATCACTTTGCATGCTGCGAAGTAAGAACTTTTAGGTTTCAATCTGCAGTCCTTCGTGTTGTGGGAGGCCGCCCTACAAAATGAACACCACCTTTCAGACCACTGTCGTTTCGCTTGAGAATTCGAGGTGCTCTGGTTTCCTACCTTCACCTTCTCTGAACTCTCCTCTGTGTGCTTTATATAAGGTTCCCCTTTTTCTCCTTCCCAGTTTTTAGGTTTCTTTTTCTCTGTTTTCTCCTGACTTTTGGATTGTGTACTTAGTTCCTCCGTTTCACCATGTACTTCCACGAATCGTTCCGCCAGCTTATTCACCACATCAATCCGTTCCGCCCCTTGTTCTCCCAAGAAGGTTCTGAGAGGTTTCGACATTTGCTTTCGCATTTGGTCTACCACCATCATCTCTTCGAGACTCTCATAATCCCTCTGGAATTCTGCCAAGTCCATCCATTTCTGTAGATAGGATTTCAGCCTCAGACTGTAGGCGGCGAATAGTTCTCCCGGCTCTCGTCTAGACGATCTAAACTTTTTCCGATATGTTTGTGCGGTGACTTCATAATGTTTCATCAAAGCTGCTTTCAATTCCTCGTACTGATTTTCCTGTCCTGGTGGTAGGCGTGTGTAGACCTCGTAGCCCGAACCACGTAAAGACTGGGATACTTTAAGAGCCCATCTGGTTCTATCTAGTCCCATAGCGATTGCCATAGCCTCGAACCGATCCAAAAACTGGAATATCTTTTCTTTACTTTCATCGTAGACCGCTAAGGGAAACTTCATGGCCTGGTAACCCTGTCCACTCATGTAGGTTGCTCCAGGTGAAGATGAACTTCCTTCTGCTGCATCTATTTCACCCTTAGTTTGTGTCTTGAGTTCTAACTCTTTCAAGCGGTATTCATGTTCCATTTCCAGTTTCTTGGTCTCCTGGTCCATTTTCTTGGCCTCTTGTTCCATTTCTAGTCGCTTGGTCTCCTGTTCTAGTTTCTTGGCCTCTTGTTCCATTTCTAGTCGCTTGGTCTCCACCTCTATTCTTCTCACTTCCAACTCGGCTTTCCGGTCTTCTCTTTCCCCTTTACGAATCTCTCTCTCTCTTTCTTGTATGTAATCAGTTAGCTCGGTACCAGCTAACCCAATTTCCTCCCCGTTGGCTCTCAGTTCTGCTGTAGTTACTTTAGGAGTTGCCATAGTTACAGCAGATAAGTCAGCAAGTTGAGTAAAGATCCCTCAAGGCAGAAAAGAAGTACTCACTATACAATTATATTCCCCCTAGAACCTATATCATTATCTATGTCTATCTAATATTATAAACCTACGACACCCACCGTACATCACAACCACTCTCTCATCCACAAGAGGAGATATAGGATAAAGACTTATGTAGACGTGTGACCGTGTGACTAGGTATGTAATGTCTTACCACCTATCCACATTCACTCTGTCTGGAACTTTCTCACTGCAAAGTCACCAGCATTAATGAAATGTTTCTACCATATATGTAATGGCACCATATATCCAATGGACGTCCTTCCATTAAAAGTCATCAATATATACTTATATTCCTTCCAATCAGTATGTCCCAACATGTAGGTACTCCGCTATGATTGTGCCAATATGCAAGTACCTCTCTCTATGCATATGCCTCTTTATGCTTTAGGTCATATGAGTATTATGTATGTACGTACCCCGCTGCTCCACCATTTTATGTGCTGTTATTTCCTCGAGAGGAGATTGGAATCAACATGCACATCTTTAACCTGATTATCTGTTGGGATTAGTTACTGACTTTTTGTCTACACTCCTCTCTTCCGTCTTATCATCCATATATCCCTTTCTTTCACTCTCTCTCTAGTTTTCCCTCAACACATACTCCGACAACAGTTCTTTTTAACATTAAATAAAAGATTTATTTATAAAACTATGTCTTGTGTATGGATGGGTATTGTCTGTGTAATTGCTAGTGTTCTTCTGGTGTGGCTGCTAGATAAGATGTAGATAGATAGTCTTCGTGTCTTTCTCTCGTCTCTTCTCTCGGCTAAAGTACAGGACGATATATAGACACCACAGAACGATCTCACCCTGACGGCTCCGTCTGCTTGAGTCTGTAGGTAAATCCGTTCTTGGTAATGAAAATGTTCACCACAGTATCAATGTTCTTAACTCGCTCACTATTTGCTGTCCGCTTAAAAGGAATGTTCGGTGTTTTCGGATAGCGTTCTTTAATCCATTCTGGAACAACACATCGAGATTCTAAAAATGTTCTATTAGTGTTCTGTAAAAGTTCTACACTCGATATTTTGTAATTGATATATGCTCTTGGTACGCACTTTGCTACTCTATGAGATTGAGTCATTTGAGCTTTTCCATTAGCTCATCTGATCTTTATTATTCTTTCTCTGTCGTCCTTAATTCTTCCGGTGAGACTTCTATTCTTTCTTTTTTCCTGCACAAGTGTCGTGCTTTATTACTTCAAAGGGCTTTCTTGTGGGTTATCAACACTGAGTGATCTGGACCACAGCCATCTGTATTCTCTTATTTGATACGTCTCGCACTGGTATGGAAACCTGGTTGAGATACATTTTATTAGTGAGATCTGTGTCTGCTTCCTCTTCTCCCCTATGTGAGTGTCTTTTCCTCCAGCCGAAATGAAAAGGCTTCCGAAAAAACCCACTCTGACATAGGATAGAAGATTCACCCAACATCTATACTATTCCTACTAATAGAAACAATGTTAAATGCACTTCACTAATATCTATTCCTATTCTAAAACTATACTCTAATATACCTTATTTAGGCATCTATGTTCCTTTATAGAATTAATGTAAATCCACGAATCGAAATTTATCCGCATCCAAGCACTTTATCCCATTATAAAGGAGGATATTTCTTTTCATTACAGGACACATAATTCTATCTTTCCGTCCAGTTGGGGAACGCACACTAAACTGACACAAAGAAGTGGCCACTCTCTTTAGATCATCTTTGTCCCATCGTCCTTGACATTGCTGGACAAAGCAAATTCAGACTTCATTATCCCTTGTCAGTGGAAAATTTCTGATCTAGGCTTTTCCGTATATCCCTACCTCCATAACGCAATAGACTGATCCATGATGCTGTCTCTCTTTGTAGCACCCCAATTTTTCCACTATACAGGTCACCTGTGTTGTAGTCGACTCTCCCGCCTTGACCTACATACACATGCGCTGGTCAATCCGTTGTGTTTTATCCTTCTGTTTCATTAACCCTTCTGCTCCCTGGGTATTCGCTGCATACAGTCGTCGATCTGGGAATCACCAACATACAGCATTTCACGACAACTGTGTACAGTGACCGTATTTAATAAATGCTGCAGATATTGTCCATTGTCTTCAATCAATACTGTATCATTCGCATATCTAACGTTATTGATACTATGTCCCACAATTGTATTTCTTCTCATATCTTCTAAATTACTTATAATGTCACTGTTTAGGGAAAATGGTCTGGAGACACTACACATCCCTGTTGCACACCTCTCTTAATAGGCTGATATTGACTTTCTTCATTATCAATCTTTATAGCTTGTTGTTTCCAATATATGTTTGTATTTTACAAGTCTAAGGTCTTTCCCATCAATTTGTAGATATGTAATCATCTTAATGGCGTCTTACTTCATCGAAAGTCTTTCTATAATAAATGAAGCAAAGACGTAGGTGTTTTTATATCTCTATCGAACGCTCGATTAATGTAAAGTCCTAAAAGCAAACAAATTATCTATTCAAACTAAGACACATATGTGGGCGGAAAACAATCATCGGGTGCAGTGATCAGCATAATATAGTATTTGTGGGTTAGCTTTCGACAGAGGAGATAGATGTACACTATCGACTATCCTTGAAGACTACGTGATACAAGGACAGTTATTAGAAAACACCAAAGTTATGCACTACTTGGGCCAAAGTGCAATAAGAACACAAGAAGGTATATCAGATATGTTTACGGTAAATACAGGAGTGAGACAGGGATGTGTCCTCTCTTCCCCTCTCCCCGTCCTCCCTGCTATTTAATATCTATATTGACAAAAAAAGTGTATGATAATGGTGGTGAATAAAATGCTTCCTTATTATAACTGTTTTAATAGAATAGTTTATTATTATGATAGAATTAATAAAAGGGTAACATTAGAGTTTAGTGTTATACCTGATTAATAATTAATACACGTGTTTACTGTTACAGCTGAAGTAATACAAATGATTGGTGTTTTACCTAAAATTTAAAGAAATAAGAAATATATTTGTTTAATGTTATAACAGTATTAGAACGTGATTAGTGTTGTAGATAAAATAGCAGAAATGTTTGGCGTTATAATCAAATTATATTAATAGTATAATTAGATTACGATAGTGGTTTAATTGGATTACAACAATGGTTTAATGATATTAAGGGATTATGACAATAGTTTAATACTAAAAGTGAATTAAAAGTAAAGTTTACTGTGTTCTTTTAATTAATATGCTAAAGCTAGCTATAAAATGTTTCATACCACAAAAACATGACTTAAATAGACATTGACTTCGTACTGCAGAAATTTAAAATACAATTGTTTGCACTTTCTGCTGACATTGATTTACCCGTCTGTCTGTCTTTGAGATCTGTCATTACCAGGCCACCGAACTAGGTTCATTCGTTATTCTTCAGAAATGTAAATCTTCGCGCAATCTTCGATGCATCATTTCCTCGGGCCAGTTATCAATTTCTGCTGTCTGAAATAACAACATGCACCAGCGGGGGTGTACTTGTACAATTTAATATTCAGAATGTCTGACGACAGTCTGCAACTCTTTTCTTTCGTTGTTTCCGTGTTCGTTGTTATACCTTTCAGCTTCAGATTAAGAAGAACGTTCCCAATAAGGCCTGTGTGTGGGCTGCCTTGAATGTGGTGTTTAATCTATTGTTTTTCCGCTAATAGCCGTATCTATCTGTTGGGGGTTTTCCCTGTATCTACATGTCATTATCACCACCACCATCATCATCAAATTCAAGCGTCCTGAGGAGACAGAGATGACGTTCCAGCGCCCGATGGGTGGCATTTTGTAGTGTCATTCTGTGTGATTGTACAACGTCTTTGATGTCGTCAATCCATTTTCTTCTCGGGCGTCCTCTTGCTCTCGTATCAGATCTTCTTTGATGTGGCGCTAGGGCTGGTAGTTGATTGTGTTGCATTCTAACGAGATGGCCGGACCATTTGATCTTCTACCTCTCAATATATGTGACGTGGCATAACGTGTTGATCCTACTGTCTATCTGATAATAGCATTTCTGACGCGGTCTCAGATAGATAATTTGACATCTCTCCCCAAGCATCTCATATCACAGAGTGTCATTTGGATAACGTCCACGTTTGCTATTGGGAGCAAAGGGTTGGTGTGAATATGCTAGTAATTATCTGTCGTTTTGCGGACTTAAGTATATTTGAATGTTTCAGTATGAGCGATATATAAGCGAACTTTCTTTTATTTTTTATTTTACATCCGATTTCGATTTCTCTGTCTATTCTGCTATCTTCTGTGATTATACTTCCTAAATATTAAAATTTTGTAACTTGTTCCAAAGGTTTACCAAGTGGACCAGGGGATCTGCTAACCTGCATTACTTCAGTTTTTGGTTGCATGTATATTCATATTGCATTTGCTGCATGTTGAACTCAGCTTGTTAATATCATTTTGCAGTCTGTCTTCGTCGTTGTAAAACAGGCACTGATAGTCTGCAAATAAAAGCTCATTTATTTCGGGTGGATCTGTTGTTTCCTCTAAAGTAAAGAGTACACACATTTCTGGATCTGTTGTTTCCTCTAAAGTAAAGAGTACACACATTTCTGGATCTGTTGTTTCCTCTAAAGTAAAGAGTACACACATTTCTGGATCTGTTGTTTCCTCTAAAGTAAAGAGTACACACATTTCTGAATCTGTTGTTTCCTCTAAAGTAAAGAGTACACACATTTCTGGATCTGTTGTTTCCTCTAAAGTAAAGAGTACACACATTTCTGAATCTGTTGTTTCCTCTAAAGTAAAGAGTACACACATTTCTGAATCTGTTGTTTCCTCTAAAGTAAAGAGTACACACATTTCTGGATCTGTTGTTTCCTCTAAAGTAAAGAGTACACACATTTCTGGATCTGTTGTTTCCTCTAAAGTAAAGAGTACACACATTTCTGGATCTGTTGTTTCCTCTAAAGTAAAGAGTACACACATTTCTGAATCTGTTGTTTCCTCTAAAGTAAAGAGTACACACATTTCTGAATCTGTTGTTTCCTCTAAAGTAAAGAGTACACACATTTCTGGATCTGTTGTTTCCTCTAAAGTAAAGAGTACACACATTTCTGAATCTGTTGTTTCCTCTAAAGTAAAGAGTACACACATTTCTGAATCTGTTGTTTCCTCTAAAGTAAAGAGTACACACATTTCTGGATCTGTTGTTTCCTCTAAAGTAAAGAGTACACACATTTCTGAATCTGTTGTTTCCTCTAAAGTAAAGAGTACACACATTTCTGAATCTGTTGTTTCCTCTAAAGTAAAGAGTACACACATTTCTGGATCTGTTGTTTCCTCTAAAGTAAAGAGTACACACATTTCTGAATCTGTTGTTTCCTCTAAAGTAAAGAGTACACACATTTCTGAATCTGTTGTTTCCTCTAAAGTAAAGAGTACACACATTTCTGGATCTGTTGTTTCCTCTAAAGTAAAGAGTACACACATTTCTGGATCTGTTGTTTCCTCTAAAGTAAAGAGTACACACATTTCTGGATCTGTTGTTTCCTCTAAAGTAAAGAGTACACACATTTCTGAATCTGTTGTTTCCTCTAAAGTAAAGAGTACACACATTTCTGAATCTGTTGTTTCCTCTAAAGTAAAGAGTACACACATTTCTGGATCTGTTGTTTCCTCTAAAGTAAAGAGTACACACATTTCTGGATCTGTTGTTTCCTCTAAAGTAAAGAGTACACACATTTCTGAATCTGTTCAGTCAAGGCTTGTTTCGTTGGATATTCTGTCTATGTAGATCTTAAATAGTAGAGGAGAGCACACATCCCTGTCTCACGTCTGGATTGACTGTGAACATATCTGATATACCTTCCTGTGTTCTTATTGCACATTGACTGCAGGGTACATGGCTGTGATATTTTATAACACTAAATCCTTATTTTAATCTAAATATAACAGTTAAACACTTCTATTAATTTAGATAAAACGTTAAGCAAAGAACACCATGAACGAACAGAACAACGAATGAAACAGTCCTTCCTTCAAGAAATAACGAAAATCGTAAATTATTTAGAGAATTTGGTCGTAGACGGTCAAACTGTTTTATTTCTTGTTGAGTCAAGAACCGACATCTCGGCACTCGGGACATTCCCATACGTGCTCCGTCCTCATCTACACCAGTCAGCAAAGAGTCCCAGTTGTACCAGTTGTGAAGATTATTTTTGCCACGTTATGAGGAGAAATGAACTTGAAATCTTAGTGACAAATGGCAAACTTGATGGGAAAAGAGCAAAGACTAGATAGGGAGATAACTACCTGGACGGTTAAGTCACATAGCATAATCGGAACAAGAACATTATCCTAATGCAAGACTGGTGAAGGTGTCAGATTGAAAACCATGAACGTTAGAATGAAACAAAAGCAACTACCAGCAATGGCGCTACACAATAGAAGATCTGCTACGAGAACAAGAGAACGCCTGAGAAGAAAATGGATTGACTACATTAAAGACATTGTACAATCACATGGATTGAAACTATCCAGTGCCAGCCATGGAGCGCTGGAGCGCCAATTATTCCTCCCCACGATGCTTGACCGCAAAGTGGAAGATGATGATGATCATCCTCGCTTATCGGCATGGCACATAGTGATGATGATGTAACATTAAAACTCAGGTATTACTCAAGTAAAGCTCTACACCATGTAGATAATACAGACAATTGACGAACGATCGGATATGTTGGGGTATCTCTACAGCAGACATCAAAATAAATAATTCCTTCTATACATCGAATTTTAAAAAGTAAATGGATGACACATGAAACTCTACAGATGTTGGATGAAAAAAAAAAAAGGAAAAGCAATATAAGGAAGATTGTAATAGAATACTTAACATATAGAGTAGACAAAGTAAACAATATCAGCCTATTAAAAGAGGTGTAAGACAGGGATGTGTAATGTCTCCAGGTCTTTTTTTTTCCTGTACAGTAAACATATTTTCAGGTGTATGGAAGATATGGAATGAATCAACATTGGGGGACGATACATCAAAAACATTAGATATGAAGATGATACATTCTTGACTGCAAACAATGAACAAGACCTCCATAATTTAGTAGATGCGGTTGCTGCACACAGTGAACAACTAGGGTTAGAATTAAATACTAAGAAGACACAGGTTATGGTCGTCACTGGGAAGAAGGAAATACCACAATGTGGTATATACGAGTAAATGGGCATATTCTTAAGCAACTGAATCAATACAGTTATCTCGGAACAGTCATAACATCTTATGGGGAATGCCTTGAAGAGATTAGAATAAGAATTGCCATTGCGCAGGTAACCTTTAGCAAGATGAAAAACATACTGACCAATAAAAAGATATCAATTGTAACGAGAAAAAGAGTGTTGAAGTGCTACATAGAACCTGTATTTTTGTATGGATGTGAAGCAAGGACAGTTAGCAGACAAGCTGAAAAACATCTGATGGCTGTGGAAATGTGGTTTCTGAGGAAAATGCAAAGAATACCATAGGCAGACATGAAAATCAATGAACAAGTCCTTCAAGAAACAAATGAAGATCGTAAACTGATTAGAATCATTAGACGCAGACAGTCAAAAATTGTTGGGCATGTTATGAGAAGAAATGACTTGGATAACTTGGTGTCGACTGACAGGATCGAAGGGAAGAGACCAAGGGGAAGACCGAGAAGTTAATACCTGGATGGCTTGGCCACGTGGCATGGTCGAGACATGAACATCTAGCTGATCCACGACTCTGGTGATCAAGTGAGATGGCAAAACATGACCGCCCACGCTTTCCGGCATGGCACATGATGGGTTGAAAGTAAACAAGAGTAAGGCAATTTGTCTGAATAACAAATGCACGGAGATTGGAACAAACCGTTGGAAAGGGAGATTGGAACAAACCGTTGGAAAGGGAGATTGGAACAAACCGTTGGAAAGGGAGATTGGAACAAACCGTTGGAAAGGGAGATTGGAACAAACCGTTGGAAAGGGAGATTGGAACAAACCGTTGGAAAGGGAGATTGGAACAAACCGTTGGAAAGGGAGATTGGAACAAACCGTTGGAAAGGGAGATTGGAACAAACCGTTGCAAAGACCATATACCAACAAATAAATATCCTAACATGAAATATTACTGGGTATCTCAAATGGAGAGATTGCGTAATATTAATGGGACAAAGTAATAAAGCTAATAGATCAGTAGATTATATAGAAGAGCTCAAGAAAGACCAGATGCAATAAGAGAACAGATGCAAATATTCAAAACAATTATATGGTTCATCAATCCTTGCTGCAGATATTCAGATGCATACATTACACGAAGAAAGGAAAACCCTATGGGTCACACAACACTACGCTATTAGATCAGCAGATTATATAGAAGAGCTCAAGAAAGACCAGATGCAATAAGAGAACAGATGCAAATATTCAAAACAATTATAAGGTTCATCAATCCTTGCTGCAGATATTCAGATGCATACATTACACGAAGAAAGGAAAGCCCTATGGGTCACACAACACTACGTTATAGGAAATTGACGCCAAGGGAGATTCTAGAATCGAAATAATGACAGTTTCTAAATGTAATCTATTTGATATTCTGTCCACATAGATGTTAAATATCAGGAGTTGAAAGGGGATGGGAAGAAGGAAGACACGGGCGCACATATCCCTGTCTCCCTCCGACATTGACTGCAAACATATCTAATATACCTTTTGTATTCTTACTTGATTTTGATTCGAGTGAAGCATGGCCATGATTTTTCATATAATTGTCCTTATATCCGGTAGTCTTCAAGGATGATCCATAATTTGTATATGTCGACTCTGCCGAAGCCGCGCTGTGGCCTAGGGGCAGTGAACACGTTTCACAATGCCCTGGCATAGCGAGTAGAAGGTGCGAAATCAGCCGCAGACGATTTGAAAGCAAACTGCCTTGCTTTGATTTTGATGGTATGCGTGTCGGTCCTTCAGGAAGCATTGGTAAACTACTGAATGTACAATTTGCCTAGTAAATCACAAACAGCCAAAAAGGATGGGGTTGAGTGCTGTCATGATTAGGATATGGGCTATTATGGGTCAAAGACGGAACAGAAATAGTTAAAAGAAGTAGACAACACGTTAATTGAAACAGACTATAACATAAGGAGAAAGGACATGGCGTAACCCAGAAAACCAGATAAGCAACACACAGTTAACGAATAGGATGGACACCCGTGTTCCGGTGAACTAAAACTCACGTACAAAGCTGACGTTCTAGACCGACGGTACCTACTTTGTCATTAGAGCACGGGGAGAGAAAAGTCATACGTCATACGTAAAGCAGACAAGCAAGAACATTATACAAGCTTACATATTTACAACGACAAATACTTTACACCAGGGGTGGGCAAACTAAAGCCCGAGGGCCGCATGCGGCCAGGCTGATTTTATGCGGCCCGCGAAGGCATTTAGAAATAAAAATGTTTACTTCGTTTTTCAGTTATTTTGTTGAATTTTACATAATTTCATGTACCAGTTATGATTGTTTTGACATTTTTGATAACGTTTCTTTCTAATTATCTATTTTTGTAAACAGTCATTGACCTTCGTAATGTAATGCTTCTTCTTCTTCTTCTTACGTTCGCCTTAAATATGTCTATAACTGCAATGTTGCCTCTTGTATGAATTTAACTGTCCTTTTTAGTTCACTCAGCAGTCCATAGAGTTTATTGTCCACTGTCGTCTCTCTAGGCCAGAAGGTTTACCTAAAGATTTTGTAATTTGGGCAGTCTTTGAGTATGTGCTCTGCTGTCTGAGACGCCAATCCACATGTGCACATAGCTGATTAACCAATCTTGAATCTTGTATACGTGTGGTTGCGTAATCTATTGTGTCCTGTTCTGAGGCGCAGAATAATGACTTGTCCTGGCATGTCCATAACGTGGTAGTCGTCTTTAGCAGTTTTTGTGTTTTTGTCTGATTTTATCATTCTTTTCTTTTGGTGGTATGTTACGGGCACATCAGGCTGTTCTTCTTTTGCTTTTTCCTTAGCCAATAGATCAGTTCTGTCGTTTCCGGGCACTCCACAGTGGGATGGTATCCACTGTATGGTGACCTTATGCTGACTGCTAAATTCAGAAAGTAATGTCCTTAGTACTGGCAATTTCCCAGACATCATTTCGTTTTCGTTGAGGTGAGTTTCTTGCAAGCAACATACGCTTACCTTTTCTTGGTCCAAGATGTTTTCTAGTTTGTTTTTTTGGGGTTTTTGTTTTGTTTGTTTGTTTGTTTGATTTGTGTGTGTGTGTGTGTGTGTGTGTGTGTGTGTGTGTGTGTGTGTGTGTGTGTGTGTGTGTGTGTGTGTGTGTGTGTGTGCTGACTCCTCCACATTCCAGTGCATTAGTTTTAGTCTTTGTTTGGTATGGCCAGACGCTCTATTCTCAGGTCCCCTAATTCTACAGGACATCTGAGAAGGACCTCCAGTAGCTGTGGTTGGACCCTTTCGAGGCATAGGGCCCGACACTGCACCTGTCTGGGGATCCAAAGCAGGGCGAGCACCATGGCATTTAGCAGTAGTCTACATATTTCATTACGCATGATTGCGTGGCATCCTGATTTCTGTGGTGCGCCTCCTGGCTGGTTGGCTCCGTCTTCAGCACCTTTTCTTTGCTAGAGCAAACTCTACCACGTCACTGATCATCCACGATAGTTGCTTGGGCAAACCCACCTTGTACATGCTGCCCAAGACACACAAGCTAGGGAACCCAGACAGACCCATCGTCTCGGCCTGCTCTTGTCCTACTGAACGAATTTCAGTGTTCCTTGACAGCATATTTCAGCCGTTGGTTGCTAGCCTCCCCTCATATATCAAAGACACCAACCATGCTATCTCCATCTTCGATTCCATCAGCTTCACCACCCCGTCTCAGCACCACATCTTTACTTTAGATGTGACTTCACTCTACACATCTATTCCTCACTCTGACGGCCTTAAAGCCTTGTAATTTTTCTTAGACAAAAGACACGGCCCCACCATAGCCACCGGACCATTATTGCGTCTGGCAGAGTTAGTCCTTAACCTCAATTCATTTGAGTTCAATGGAGACTATTTTGACCAGATCAGCGGGGTGGCCATGGGCACTAAGATGGGTCCGAGTTATGCCTGTCTTTTCATGGGCTATCTTGAACACCAGGTATGGAGTCAATACACTGGTAGGCTCCCGGAGCTCTATAGGAGATATATCGATGACTGTTTTGGGGTTTCAGACATGCCATTGTCTGATCTCCAAGACTTAATTGCCTTTTTCTCTAACTTTCATCCTAGCATCAAACTCACCTCCACTATTTCCTCGTCGGTTGTTAATTTCCTAGACATAACAGTTTCCTTAGGTTCTGCTGGCTTATGCACGACGGTTTACTATAAACCGACTGACTCACATGCATTCCTGCTCTATACCTCCTCCCATCTTCCCTCTTGCAAGGATTCCATTCCTTTCTCACAACTGTTACGTCCCTGACGGCTTTGTCATGATAATAATGACTTCCGACAAAAAGCCCACGAAATGTTGGATTTCTTCCGCCTTCGAGGCTACCCGGAGAATGTTCTGTCTACAGCTCTTCACCGCTGCCAGTCTATTAGTCGTGCCGAGGCTCTCTCTTCCAGGCCGAAACCACGCAATAGTAGGCCTATTCTCTCACTCACCTACCATCCTCATAATATTGCTGCCAAGAATATTCTCATGAGGCATCTACCCATCCTCCATGCAGACTCGGCCACTCGCGGTGTCTTCTCAGAAGCCCCACTTGTGGCATACAGGCGGGATCGTAACTTGAGGGATGTGCTGGTTCATAACACTCTATCACAATCCCATCAGTCTCTTCCTGGCACGACTGCATGTCTTCGATCTCGTTGTAAGACTTGTCCATATGTCTTTCAAACCACAAGTCTCACTTTCCCTAAGACTACTTTCCACATCCGGGAGGGTTTCTCATGTACGAGTCGCAACGTCATCTATGCGATCATCTGCACACGTTGCGACATGAGGTATCTTGGAGAGACGGGCTTTCGTCTTGCGGACAGATTTAGACAACATTTATCGACGGTGGTGCCAAGAAACCGGTACCCCTACATTTCAACAGTTCCAACCACTGTGGGGTTGCCGACATACGTGTTACGGCGATAAAATCGTGCACATCTCACGAACGCGATCGCAAGACATTGGAAAACCGTTATCTTCCAATTGGGTTCACTTTGCCCTCACGGCCTCAATGTCCAACACAGTTTTAATTAAGTCCCCTACGCCCCTAATCCACAACCCCCCCCCCCCTCCATCTCCGCCATCTTACAGTCCACTTCATAGCCAGTTGTATGTCCTTCGCAGGACTTGGAAGTCACCACCAGCATTATCTCTGCTTTTTGTGACTTCTTGGTTGGTTTGCATGGGGTCGTTTCTCATTGTGTTATGAACTACCGTCACTTGTGATACTTTTGATAGCAAATGCTTGCTGGCCTGCATCCATATTGCCCACAGCAGCGTTTCGAACTTGGCGGAATTGCGTACTGCATCCGTTATATCGCCCAGAGTTACACATCCATATTTTTCCATTCGCTCTCCTGGGCCCACCCCGATCCCCCTAGCGCGGGTTCCCTCACCGGTTGAATTAACCAATCACCGAGTTTCTGGCTGTACTGGCCTTTAGGCAGTTGACCCCTTTTACACAACATCCGTTCCATTCCCCCCATGGATAGCCGTCTCAAGCTGGGACACAGATGAGTTGATATTTATACATTCATGTAGTGTCTATCGTGTATTAGTTAATCGGTTTTTGTTTGTTTGTTCTGTGCTGACGAAGGCTTTGGCCGCAACGTCCATTGTTTGTTGTAGTTGTGCTTTGGTAAAGCTCTCAACCTACTTCTCGTTTTTCAGTGATTCATTCAAAAATTTAATAAGGATGATTTTATGAAAAACAGATATTTCTCCGGTGAATAAAATGATGTATTTTGCAAGAAAATATTAAATTTAAAAGTTTTTTGCTGTTATAAATAATTTCCACATTTACAATGTTAAAATTAATTTATTTGTTGCAGTAGTCTTGATATATTTCTGAAATTTATTGTGAGTTTACTACTTGTTTGCCGAATATATTATTTTCACACACAGCCGGAAGTAGGTTTTGTTTCATTTCCGTTTTAAAGTTTTGTACAATTCTAACTGTTCGAATTATATTAAAATAATGAGTGTCAATAACAACCGTAGATTGAAGATGAATGCCGTGTTTTTAATGATGAATGGATAACTAAGTACTGTTTTATAAAAGTTGGTAGCAAATCAGTTTGCTTGTTGTGTCGTGAGTCAATGGCTGTCTTCAAGGAGTGCAATTTAAAAATACATTATCAAACGAAACATTCCAATTTCGGATACAATTTAACAACCGAAGGGAGGGAAAGGAAATGCCTGGAGTTGGTGAAAAATTTGGAGAAACAGCAAACTGTTTTCACTAAACAGTATTCAATTCAAGATGCTGCAACTGAAGCTAGTCTTGTGCTGTCACACAGAAATGTAAAACAGAACAAGCCATTTTCTGATGGCGAGTTCATCAAGGAATGTTTGTTTAATGCATAAAACATTATGTATCCAGACCCCCCCCCCCCCCCCCCCCCCCCCCCCAAAAAAAAAAAAAAAAAAAAAAAAAAAAAAAAACAGATTTGACAACATTACTTTATCAAGGAGAACTGTAGTCAAACGTGGTGACAAGATAAGTGACAATTTGGTGCAAAAACTGCAAGATACAAGTAAACAATTTTTGCGGTACTCTCTTGCATTAGATGAGAGTACCGATGTACATGATACTGCCCAATTATTGATATTTATACGTAGAATAAATACTTCTTTCAAACTCACTGAAGTGTTACTGAGCGTTGCGTCACTCAGAGACACAATCAGAGGCCATGATATATGCAATGCTGTTACTAACTGTATTGAAAGAACTGGGTTGGTTTGGAACAAGATGGCAAGTATTACAACTGACGGAGCTCGTGCTTTGACTGGGAAAAATATGTAGGTCTGGTAAAGTTGATAAGTAATAAGATTAAAGCAGAATATCCAGACCACACATTATTACCACTTCACTGTGTGATTCATCACGAAAGTCTGTGGAAAAACTGTTTTGAATATCAAGCATGTTTTTGACCCAGAAGTCAGTGTCATCAACTTCATCAGATCAAGAGGACTTAATCACAGACAGTTCAAGGCATTTCTTGACGATTTGGAAACCGAACATTCCGATGTCCTGTCCAACACCAGTGTTCGATGGCTGAGTCTCGGCAAGGTGTTGAGGCAAGTGTGGGAACTCAGAGAAAAAATAGTGATGTTCCTAGAGTTGAAGGGTATTGAATGTGACTTTAATACTAACATTGTCAATAAAGCGTGGAAGTTAGACTTTATGTTTGCCATTGAAATTATGGAAAAGTTAAATGAACTGAATTTCAAACGTCAGGGCAATGGTGTGTGTCAGAGCCTAGCTACGCAGCAACATCGTTACGGCACCCGGCGGACAAGAGTTGTCGGCTGGCGAGATTCTTACCTGACACGCGACCAGCGCTGACGACAGACGCACGCAAAGCCACGTGACCCCACGAGAGGCAGTGGACAGTGTGCGTGATAGCTCAGACCAAGCTGGGACGGGACTCTGAACGGACGTGTGTGACGAGAGCAAGGCGTTTGTGTGAATCTCCGTGGTTGTAAGCTGAACGACTGATATCTTGAGCGCCAGACCTATGAGCTGTATTGTGGTTGTGAGTTATATGTTGTACATTGCTGTAATTATCGTTATGTATTTAATGTGGCAATAAATCCATAGAACTTGTGTTGCTGTGTCTTACGTCGAATCACGTTATACTGTACTGTCTCACATGTGTTAGCCAACGAGCCGAATAGAAGATCCTGACATGTGTGGACGTGGGTTGCTCGTCTTTATTTAAGAACCTAATATATTTAGACGTGTGTTGTTCGTCTTTGTGATTTAAAACTATAATTCTTGTACTTGTAAAATTTGTCAAGGTTATAGTGATGTACATGTGATCGGAAAAGTCTCAGTGTGATCCATTACTACATTGTCTAAATATGTTTAAGATCATTAGTAAATGTACAGTACATATTGTTTGATCCTGTAAACGTGTTAAACATTTGTGATTTGTGAAAATTGTCAACGTTTGACCTTGTCGACATTGTGATTTTGTCGCCATTTTGACCTTGTCGCCATCTTGTAAACTTGATGTCTATGTCCTTACTGAATGTCATCTTGATGTAAGTGATGTGTCATCAATGTTATTGAGTGTTCAAATACAGATATATTGTCTTTGTGTATTTAGTTTGTTGTGCTGTTATTTCCTCGAGAGGAGATTGGAATCAACATGCACATCTTTAACCTGATTATCTGTTGGGATTAGTTACTGACTTTTTGTCTACACTCCTCTCTTCCGTCTTATCATCCATATATCCCTTTCTTTCACTCTCTCTCTAGTTTTCCCTCAACACATACTCCGACAACAGTTCTTTTTAACATTAAATAAAAGATTTATTTATAAAACTATGTCTTGTGTATGGATGGGTATTGTCTGTGTAATTGCTAGTGTTCTTCTGGTGTGGCTGCTAGATAAGATGTAGATAGATAGTCTTCGTGTCTTTCTCTCGTCTCTTCTCTCGGCTAAAGTACAGGACGATATATAGACACCACAGAACGATCTCACCCTGACGGCTCCGTCTGCTTGAGTCTGTAGATAAATCCGTTCTTTGTAATGAAAATGTTCACCACTGTATCAATGTACTTAACTCGCTCACTATTTGCTGTCCGCTAAAAATGAATGTTCGTTGTTTTCGTATAGCGTTCTTTAATCCATTCTGGAACAACACATCGAGATTCTAAAATGTTCTATTAGTGTTCTGTAAAAGTTCTACACTCGATATTTTGTAATTGATATATGCTCTTGGTACGCACTTTGCTACTCTATGAGATTGAGTCATTTGAGCTTTTCCATTAACTCATCTGATCTTTATTATTCTTTCTCTGTCGTCCTTAATTCTTCCGGTGAGACTTCTATTCTTTCTTTTTTCCTGCACAAGTGTCGTGCTTTATTACTTCAAAGGGCTTTCTTGTGGGTTATCAACACTGAGTGATCTGGACCACAGCCATCTGTATTCTCTTATTTGATACGTCTCGCACTGGTATGGAAACCTTATTTAGGCATCTATGTTCCTTTATAGAATTAATGTAAATCCACGAATCGAAATTTATCCGCATCCAAGCACTTTATCCCATTATAAAGGAGGATATTTCTTTTCATTACAGGACACATAATTCTATCTTTCCGTCCAGTTGGGGAACGCACACTAAACTGACACAAAGAAGTGGCCACTCTCTTTAGATCATCTTTGTCCCATCGTCCTTGACATTGCTGGACAAAGCAAATTCAGACTTCATTATCCCTTGTCAGTGGAAAATTTCTGATCTAGGCTTTTCCGTATATCCCTACCTCCATAACGCAATAGACTGATCCATGATGCTGTCTCTCTTTGTAGCAAACTAATTTTTCCACTATACAGGTCACCTGTGTTGTAGTCGACTCTCCCGCCTTGACCTACATACACATGCGCTGGTCAATCCGTTGTGTTTTATCCTTCTGTTTCATTAACCCTTCTGCTCCCTGGGTATTCGCTGCATACAGTCGTCGATCTGGGAATCACCAACATACAGCATTTCACGACATAGGCCCCCTCTTAAGAGATTAGACCGCGTCGAATCTTTCTCACTGTAGGTTTGATTCCCATGATCCACAATCCTAATCTTCTTCCTCCGGAGCTGGATGTCTGGATAAAAAATCTGCTCCTACATTCTCCTTTCCAAGGATGTATTCCACTGTGAAGTCCAGTTGCAGCAACAACGTCCATCACATCCACCGTGCGTTGAGCTTCTGCGAAGTAGCTATTAACACCACGTGTTGATGATATGATTGGGTCCTCACATGGCTCATCTCATTATCCAGTAGGCGCTCTAATTGACACCCTACTATACTACTAACGACTGAAACTAGTGTTGGCTCCTCGCTCCTGTACGTTCAGTCGACCTACTTTCGACTTGCGTCAGCGACGGCTCACAATACAGACGGATTGTCCCATCCTGATTGTAACACTGCTTCCATGTCCTCTTGGTTTCCCCCGGCTTTTTCCTCTGGGGATGTTCCGCCGCGTCCTCGTCGGACCGAGTCGTCTTTCCCAAACCTCCTGGGCTTTTGCTTCCAGGACCATCTTGGGCGATGTTGTATCTGGTCAGCCAATCTCTGGTTGGAGTCCTGGGTAATTCTCGCTTTTCCCGACGTTACCCACCCCTTCTGAACTTGGTTACCGGTGAAACTTTCACTCTTGTCCTTTCCCCGACTTGTGATTTCCCTCCTCCTGTCGTTGGGTAAATCTGACCTATCACGTACTGTCCTATAGGCCCTCCTATGTTGTACTGGCGATCTCTGGTCTTCGTCTGGACTGGTAACCTTTGTCCTAATGGCTGCCATCACCATAAAGTGCGAAGCTTTGCTCCCGGATCTCTCCTCATATTTCCTAATGAGATGTCTAGGGAGATTTTTCTTCTCTTCCCCGATCCGTATTTTGTAGATGTTCTTGGACACCACCTTTTCCACAGGATAAGGTCCTTTCCATCCTACTTGGAGTATATTGGTCTCTGCTGGACTCCACACTTCCACTTTGTCTTCCACTTTAAGAGCTAGTTTCCTCTTAATTCGCTTGTTGGGTGGTGCTCTCTGGCACTCCGAACAAGACTTCACCCACCGGCGTACATCTCCGGTCATTCCTGGCCAGCAATAATGGCCGGATATTTGCTGCAAGGTCTCTCTGACACCCATATGTCGATTCTCGCCTATGATGTGTCCACTCTGAAGAATGTGAGGACGGTGTGTCTCTGGAACCACCCACTGCTCATGCAGGTTATCTCCCCTCCCAGCTCTCCGATAGAGTAGTTGATTCTTCAGAAAGTACTGTCCCCGTTCTGGTGGCTCAGCACTTCTTTGCAGCTTCCTGTAGCAAGGATGCAACGTAGTATCCTGCCTCTGGGCAGTATGCAATTCTCCTATCCCTGAGTTGTCGCATAGTGTCTCTGCCTCTTTTTCCTTCCCTTGAGATCCACTGACTACTGTTCCCTTGTGGGCTTGCTGTTTGGGCATCCCCAAAAAGACATATTTCGTGCCAATGATCATTGGAAATAAGGAGTCAGATAATACAGCAGCTGGAATAATGCCCGTGACGTACCTGGATTTAATCTCCACCTTGGCGATTGGCAGCGTCATGGTAACAGCACTCCTCATTGCCGGCTGTATTTCTATAGTCTCCCCTGTAAGTTGGTCTGGGCTTACCAAGCTGGCGTCCACCACCGCTTCCCCATCCAAACCTGTATCATAGAGACAAGCAACCTGCTGGCCATTGACTTCAATAAGTTCAACCACAGGTGGTCTCTCTTGGTCCTGAGTGTCTTTCATCTCCTTGACCGTTTCCTTGCCTTCCTCTTTTGATTCCTCGAGGTTGGTTATGCAATTGGCGTGTTTGCCCTTGCATCTGCAGTCCACAGTATTATGTGTTGTCGACTGGCAGTGAGTGCACTCTGTTCCCTTCCTAGGTTTCCCTGTGTCCTTTTTGTTCCTTTCTCCTTCGCCGACCTCAGCCTTGTCTGTGATCACCGATGTAGGAATCACTTTGCATGCTGCGAAGTAAGAACTTTTAGGTTTCAATCTGCAGTCCTTCGTGTTGTGGGAGGCCGCCCTACAAAATGAACACCACCTTTCAGACCACTGTCGTTTCGCTTGAGAATTCGAGGTGCTCTGGTTTCCTACCTTCACCTTCTCTGAACTCTCCTCTGTGTGCTTTATATAAGGTTCCCCTTTTTCTCCTTCCCAGTTTTTAGGTTTCTTTTTCTCTGTTTTCTCCTGACCTTTGGATTTGTGTACTTAGTTCCTCAGTTTCACCATGTACTTCCACGAATCGTTCAGCCAGCTTATTCACCACATCAATCCGTTCCGCCCCTTGTTCTCCCAAGAAGGTTCTGAGAGGTTTCGACATTTGCTTTCGCATTTGGTCTACCACCATCATCTCTTCGAGACTCTCATAATCCCTCTGGAATTCTGCCAAGTCCATCCATTTCTGTAGATAGGATTTCAGCCTCAGACTGTAGGCGGCGAATAGTTCTCCCGGCTCTCGTCTAGACGATCTAAACTTTTTCCGATATGTTTGTGCGGTGACTTCATAATGTTTCATCAAAGCTGCTTTCAATTCCTCGTACTGATTTTCCTGTCCTGGTGGTAGGCGTGTGTAGACCTCGTAGCCCGAACCACGTAAAGACTGGGATACTTTAAGAGCCCATCTGGTTCTATCTAGTCCCATAGCGATTGCCATAGCCTCGAACCGATCCAAAAACTGGAATATCTTTTCTTTACTTTCATCGTAGACCGCTAAGGGAAACTTCATGGCCTGGTAACCCTGTCCACTCATGTAGGTTGCTCCAGGTGAAGATGAACTTCCTTCTGCTGCATCTATTTCACCCTTAGTTTGTGTCTTGAGTTCTAACTCTTTCAAGCGGTATTCATGTTCCATTTCCAGTTTCTTGGTCTCCTGGTCCATTTTCTTGGCCTCTTGTTCCATTTCTAGTCGCTTGGTCTCCTGGTCCATTTTCTTGGCCTCTTGTTCCATTTCTAGTTTCTTGGTCTCCACCTCTATTCTTCTCACTTCCAACTCGGCTTTCCGGTCTTCTCTTTCCCCTTTACGAATCTCTCTCTCTCTTTCTTGTATGTAATCAGTTAGCTCGGTACCAGCTAACCCAATTTCCTCCCCGTTGGCTCTCAGTTCTGCTGTAGTTACTTTAGGAGTTGCCATAGTTACAGCAGATAAGTCAGCAAGTTGAGTAAAGATCCCTCAAGGCAGAAAAGAAGTACTCACTATACAATTATATTCCACCTAGAACCTATACCATTTATCTATGTCTATCTAATATTATAAATCTACACCACCCCACCGTACATCACAACCACTCTCTCATCCACAAGAGGAGATATAGGATAAAGACTTATGTAGACGTGTGACCGTGTGACTAGGTATGTAATGTCTTACCACCTATCCACATTCACTCTGTCTGGAACTTTCTCACTGCAAAGTCACCAGCATTAATGAAATGTTTCTACCATATATGTAATGGCACCATATATCCAATGGACGTCCTTCCATTAAAAGTCATCAATATATACTTATATTCCTTCCAATCAGTATGTCCCAACATGTAGGTACTCCGCTATGCCTGTGCCAATATGCAAGTACCTCTCTCTATGCATATGCCTCTTTATGCTTTAGGTCATATGAGTATTATGTATGTACGTATCCCGCTGCTCCCACCATTTTATGTGCTGTTATTTCCTCGAGAGGAGATTGGAATCAACATGCACATCTTTAACCTGATTATCTGTTGGGATTAGTTACTGACTTTTTGTCTACACTCCTCTCTTCTGTCTTATCATCCATATATCCCTTTCTTTCACTCTCTCTCTAGTTTTCCCTCAACACATACTCCGACAACAGTTCTTTTTAACATTAAATAAAAGATTTATTTATAAAACTATGTCTTGTGTATGGATGGGTATTGTCTGTGTAATTGCTAGTGTTCTTCTGGTGTGGCTGCTAGATAAGATGTAGATAGATAGTCTTCGTGTCTTTCTCTCGTCTCTTCTCTCGGCTAAAGTACAGGACGATATATAGACACCACAGAACGATCTCACCCTGACGGCTCCGTCTGCTTGCGTCTGTAGATAAATCCGTTCTTTGTAATGAAAATGTTCACCACAGTATCAATGTACTTAACTCGCTCACTATTTGCTGTCCGCTAAAAATGAATGTTCGTTGTTTTCGTATAGCGTTCTTTAATCCATTCTGGAACAACACATCGAGATTCTAAAATGTTCTATTAGTGTTCTGTAAAAGTTCTACACTCGATATTTTGTAATTGATATATGCTCTTGGTACGCACTTTGCTACTCTATGAGATTGAGTCATTTGAGCTTTTCCATTAACTCATCTGATCTTTATTATTCTTTCTCTGTCGTCCTTAATTCTTCCGGTGAGACTTCTATTCTTTCTTTTTTCCTGCACAAGTGTCGTGCTTTATTACTTCAAAGGGCTTTCTTGTGGGTTATCAACACTGAGTGATCTGGACCACAGCCATCTGTATTCTCTTATTTGATACGTCTCGCACTGGTATGGAAACCTTATTTAGGCATCTATGTTCCTTTATAGAATTAATGTAAATCCACGAATCGAAATTTATCCGCATCCAAGCACTTTATCCCATTATAAAGGAGGATATTTCTTTTCATTACAGGACACATAATTCTATCTTTCCGTCCAGTTGGGGAACGCACACTAAACTGACACAAAGAAGTGGCCACTCTCTTTAGATCATCTTTGTCCCATCGTCCTTGACATTGCTGGACAAAGCAAATTCAGACTTCATTATCCCTTGTCAGTGGAAAATTTCTGATCTAGGCTTTTCCGTATATCCCTACCTCCATAACGCAATAGACTGATCCATGATGCTGTCTCTCTTTGTAGCAAACTAATTTTTCCACTATACAGGTCACCTGTGTTGTAGTCGACTCTCCCGCCTTGACCTACATACACATGCGCTGGTCAATCCGTTGTGTTTTATCCTTCTGTTTCATTAACCCTTCTGCTCCCTGGGTATTCGCTGCATACAGTCGTCGATCTGGGAATCACCAACATACAGCATTTCACGACATTTGTGGAACGCAAAGAGTTTTGGAAGGAGTGTAACTTCTGTTGAAAGAAACACTGTTGACGACAAATTTACGACATACAATTATACTCAACGCCATCCAAACCAAATCAACACTTAGTGACTTGCAGGCACACACCAACAAACACACGCTAACTTATTTCTCTCCAAAAACAAAGCAGGTTTTTTTTGCGTACCATCCATAACCCTGCCGTAGAGGTCATTAGTGGTTCCGAAGTACGACCCTACAGTTTTCTAGCCCGATTGCCCAACCATTCTTCACCGTATCCAGGGCACTTGAGTATATTTTTCTTCACTTTAACTTTACGTATGCATTAGTGGGCACGCATCGTATAGTCAAATCAATTGTAAATTGTTTTTCTACTAACCATTTATAAGATATTTTGTGTGGTTGATTTTCATTGACATATTTTCTCCATCATGTCGACATTATTTGATTTCATCGATATGGGTTTAAAATTAAAGTTAGAAGGTGATGAATTAACAAAATGGAGTGAGAACAAATACGCTGAATATCTCCAGGTACAAGAGAAAAACAATGAACGCGAAGAAAGAGCAGCTGAAAGAGCTCTAAAACAAGCAGAAATGGCTGCCAAGCAAGCTGAGGCAGAAACAGCCTTGAAACAGGCAGAGATTGAAAAAGCTGCCAAGCAAGCAGAGGCAGAAACAGCCTTGAAACAGGCAGAGATTGAAAAAGCTGCCAAGCAAATGGAGGCAGAAACAGCATTGAAAAGGGCCGAGATTGAGAATGAAACAGAGCTGAAAAAGGCAGAAATAGCAGCTCAGAGTAAGAGGGAAGAACTTGAATTACAGTTGAAAATGAAACAACTCGACACTGAGACTGCAATAAATAAAGAGTCAAAGAAATCTGAAAGACTGGAAAAAGAAAACCAGTATAAAAAGTACCAAGGTATCGTTCGTAACTATACCTCCGGTGACTGCATAGCAGCCTTCACCCAAAATTTTGAGACTTTAATGGAACATTACCAAGTTCCACTTTCGGAATGGAATATTCTATATATGAGGAGTCTATCTGGGGAACCTCTTAAAGTCATTGAAACAATCCCCAAAGACCTCAGAAAAGAGTACCATTATATTAAATCTAAAATAATGGCACATTTCATGTTAGATGAGGCAGGGTACAGAGAACAATTCAGTAAACTGAGTCCAAAATCAACTCAAACGTTCTCTGACTACCTCTGTTTAGTCCGAGACATTTTCAGCAAATGGACTTCATCAGCCAAAATTAACAAAAATTATGATAAATTAGAAGATCTCATTATTCGAGATAAAGTTATTTCTTCTGTCCCATCATCTTTTTCTAAGTTCTTACAGGAGAATGAATGTACAAGTGTGGAAGAAATGGAAAGACGTGGGTCGGCCTATTATACGGCAAATAAACAGTGTTTTGCCACTGAAGCTACTGACAGTAACTGGGTAGCAGCAGCCAACTATGAGAACAACTATAGTAGGCAAAAACCACACAGGCCTACCTCTGATAGAGTTAGACAATGCACTCACTGTAAATTGTCTCACCATTTGAACGAGATGTGCGATAAAAACCCAGGGTACCTAACATACTTGCAAAATATGGTAAACAGACAAGACGTAGAACGTAGATCGTTCAAAAGTGCACGTAAATGTTTTCTCTGCAAGGCTTACGGTCACTATCGTATGGATTGTAGAGGCAGGCATATGACCAACAAAGCCAATGCCGCCTTGTTCGATAGCTCAGCGTCAGAAGACGAAAATCCAGAAAAACATCCTGTACATGCAGCACAGGCTTGTGATGTATTTAGTGCCAACAAATGCACTGTCTGTAATACCTTCAATGAAAATGGTACCTTAACATGCGGGCACGCCGTCCCTATTGCCAATGAGGAAGCTAACGTGGCAATAGACTCAAAATGCAGTTCAGCAAAGAACGTAAGAAAAGTGAACATCACAGACATCAAGACAACACCAGACTTTGTACCATATTGTAATAATGTTGTTAACATCACTCAACCTCATTCTTTATATAAAGAGGTCAATGCTCAACAAGAAAGTGAGGAATTCAACAAAACCTCAAAACTGTCGTTAGGAAAATTAACATTCCATAAAGGTTACATCAATGACACAGTATGCACATGTGTACGCGACACAGGGTCCTGTCTTATCGGTCTTCGGAAGACCTTAGCTGATCCTAAAGACTACCTAGATGAGTACATCTATTGCAAAACTGTTTCAGGGACATTAGAAAAATATCCCATGGCATGGGCCAATATAAAATCACCTTTCTTATCAGGCAGAGTAACTTGTGCTTTGTTAGACAATCCATGTTGTGATTTATTAATTGGAAATGTATTGAATGTGACAGATTACATAGAGTCCAAACCTCACACAAAGCAAAAAGTTAACACCACAACAAATACTGCCTTAACTACCCCACTCATCATACAACAACAGGATGAACAGACCAAGGTAACACACCATACCAACTTCATTACCATCTCAGAACAAGAAAAGACAGAAACTGGTGTCTATCAGCACAAAGAAAAAGGTGCAGAAAACAAACAGTTCACAACACCGAGAAAAGATCACAAATCATCGTGGTATATACTAGACCTCCTATACTCTCTGTTAACTACACACATAACCAAGTGCACACAGTGGATAGTTATACTTGCACTACTGATTGTAAATACAAAACAAATGTCTTCACAAACAGTTATATTTCCACATCATCATGACACAACACAGATGATATTACTCATGACAAACCAGCAGACTTTGTTACTTATGTCATTACTGTTGAACCAAATTTGTTACTGCCACTCATAAGCTCTATGTTAAATCAACGCATACGAATACCTATGCTGAACAATGTAAAACATCATCGGTGGAATTACTAACAAAAATCAGCAACAAATTACCCTACATATTTTTGGAAAATATACACAAATTGCAAAAGATCATACAAACATGCACGATTACATTTTCACAGCTGTACATGGTGTATTATTATTTTTTGAACTATGGAATGTATACACACATGTACGAGTGCAGGTGTGGAGATAACACTCAAAATGATCTCAACATGAAATTTGAAAATCCTTTTGGAAGATTTTAACCGTAACCCACGCTATATCCTTAGATCCAGTAACTCCAGACTGGCCTTGTCTGCTATACGACTCCTCCTATCTGACATTCTTAATATCATTCACTATACTGACGACATCTGTGTCCATAAAGAGACAATGACGAAACCATAACATTGACACCTGGACAGGACGTTTCTACTACCAACTACCTATTATCAGACAGCACGGACTGACAGTGAAGCCTTCAAAGGTGAGCATGGCTTACCAAGAAATATCATTTTTGGGGTACAGAATATCCAATGGCTTTGTCATGACAGACAACAAAATTGTCTCCAAAATTCTAAAACTGTCACTTCCAACAAATAAGAAACAAGTCCGCAGTTTGTTGGGACTTATTAATTATTACAGAAACTTTATTCCTGATTTTTCAGAACTGACTGAGGTTTTTTCTAACTTACTAAAGAAGAATAAACCCGAAAAAGTTGTAAACGATGAATGCCTACGAAATGCATTTGATAAAGTTTTGGCACATTTTTCTGATAAGAATTCACCTAATCTCATCCTTAAATTGCCCAACATTCGTTTACCTTTCAGATTGAGAACAGATGCTAGCTCCATTGCGATCGGTGCAGTCCTATTGCAGGAATACAACGACATCCTGCATCCCGTTTGTTTTCTATCAAGAAAACTAAGGCCCGAGAGCGGGCATGGTCCATTCCGCAATTAGAAGCATTGGCCTTAGTAGAAAGTGTGACGAAGCTGTCCAGATATCTTCTAGGACGTCACTTTATCATCGAAACTGACAACAGTCCATTACGGTATATCAATTCCACAGTACCATCAAATAATATGATTGCTCGCTGGTCCTTGAAGCTTCAGAATTTCAGTTTTGAAGTTCGCCATATTCCCGGCAGAATGAATACAATCGCCGACCTTTTGTCCCGTTGTCCGACAGACCCAGTAAGCAATGTCTGAGTGCACTGTGTAATATTACACTCAGCCCAACACAGCCACCAATGAGTGAATTTTTTTCTCCATTCACCTACTGTGTAAGGTCTAGAAGTAAAATTGTGATACGGTTTAGAAACCGACATGTTTAATATACTTATTTTAATCAAGTCATGTAATGAGTGTAGTATAATTGTGTAGTGTGTGTTAGAAGATAACAATATTAATTGTATATACACCAACAACAATGTCACAGACGCTTAACCACTTACCAGAAGCGAACTTTACCATTATGACATTTGTGAGTGATTTTCTTCACCGTGATATTTTAACATGTGCAAATGTGGACCGAACATTGACTCCTAAACCACCTCTGCAGCGAATTTAATTCAAATTGTTCGACGTTTGAACATCAGAAATAAGAACAGTCGATCTTTATCCAGAAGTTGTGAACACATCGGAAATAAGAACATTTCATCATAATCCGTTGTGACACTATAACATCAAATACGAACTGTGAGAACATTTTACTATCCGTTCCGAAATAAAACCGGATCATTTGTGTTCAGAAAATGTAACATCAACCAAATTTTTCGTTTCGTGTGTATTTCCGGTGTAATTTAAAAAGTCTAGCAAAATTAGCAGACTACATACAAAATTTCAAAAATTTATGACACTTGTAAATCCTTTTGAATCTATAAATATAATATACCAATTGGGTACTTATTTATTTTGATTAGTGTAATCTTAGAATCATATCTTGATTAATGTATTCATATTACCGACTTTTTCTCGTTAATATGAAGAAACGTCAAGCAATGACGCTAAGAAATTAAATAATTATTGTAATGTATGGAATTTCTTAAATGTCAAAATTACTTCCCTTGCATTTGTGAATTACATCAAGGGCCAAAATTTGAAACATATTCATTAATGTATATTGTATAGATAGACATTTGTTGCTCAAATGGTTAGCACAGCAGGTAGGCGTCCACCAAGCATGTCATAGAGCTGCCAACATTGCAAACCAACATAAGAACTCCTGACCAAATGAGGGCAGAGTTTAAGTGTTTAATACGACTAAATACAAAGCCGTATTTCAGTCTGGCTAGATGGTTGTTGCAAAACAATCATATTATTACGTTTTTTTCAAATAGCTGCGAGGTAGATGCGTGAAGCTGGTGCTACTGATCTGACTGGGTATTATTGCAATGAAGGTAACCAGGCATCAGGGGGATGAAACCTGAATTGTGTTAAACGTTGTACTTCATTGTCATTTCGATGCAACTTACATGTTTTTTGTATATATTTCTATGCCTTATATGTATTTTCATGCATAAACACTGGGAAAAAGTAGTCTCTGACATGAAATTAACACTACCCCAGTATATACATACATCATGAATGAAAGATGGCATCTTTCATTGAGGTACCCGGGGAGAATGTCAGAGCCTAGCTACGCAGCAACATCGTTACGGCACCCGGCGGACAAGAGTTGTCGGCTGGCGAGATTCTTACCTGACACGCGACCAGCGCTTGACGACAGACGCACGCAAAGCCACGTGACCCCACGAGAGGCAGTGGACAGTGTGCGTGATAGCTCAGACCAAGCTGGGACGGGACTCTGAACGGACGTGTGTGACGAGAGCAAGGCGTTTGTGTGCATCTCCGTGGTTGTAAGCTGAACGACTGATATCTTGAGCGCCAGACCTATGAGCTGTAATGTGGTTGTGAGTTATATGTTGTACATTGCTGTAATTATCGTTATGTATTTAATGTGGCAATAAATCCATAGAACTTGTGTTGCTGTGTCTTACGTCGAATCACGTTATACTGTACTGTCTCACATGTGTTAGCCAACGAGCCGAATAGAAGATCCTGACAGTGTGTTTGCACATGAATTGTATTGTACATGTAAAATCATTTCAGGCAAACTCTCACTGTTCTCCGGACAAACAAGTGAAAATAAATTTTGTCATTTTCCCTTTGCTGAAACAAGAAACCATTTCTGATGAAATGACTGAAAAGCACAAAACCCAATTTGATGCATTGATTGAAGAATTTGGATGGAGATTCCAAGATTTCAAGAACTTAGAGCCACAGTTAAATATTATCAGTTCTCCTTTAAGTGCAGAAACTGATACAGCCACAGAGGACATACAGTGGAGCTGCTTGACTTGCAAGCAGATCATGACTGAAAGAGAAATTCAAGTCAGATGGTTTGCTGTTATTCTATGGATCTTTATCACATGAATCATATCCCAAATTTAAAAATCTTACAGTCTAAACTTTTATCATTGTTGATCAACATACATTTGCGACAAGAATTATCTTGCTTGAAGATCAACAAATCTAATAATTGGTCTTTATTGTCGGACTGCAACTTGCATGTGTGTCATGCGAATTTCCAACAAGTAAACTTGCTCCAGATTTCAAGAATATTGATCAAAAGGTGCAGCAGTTACATACATCTCATTAAAAGTCGACAA